>JAJOZX010006601.1:0-70000 GCA_023014485.1 Bathynomus jamesi
TTTCAAAGTATTAGCTTATTTGGTACCTAATTATAAAAAAGCGTAGGTCCAATGGCATAAAATTATATCTCTACCAGTTTATAATCTTTTCTAATTATCAAATATTTTTTCCCAAAGATTTTTTCCTACGGCGAATTTTTTCCAAAAACTGTACCTACCACCAAACTTATCACTTTCCGCAAAAACAAAAACAAAATTAACCTAAGAACATGCTGACATTTGTTTTATTTACTTGTAAGTACATTTTTTGCTTTAGGAAAAAAAAAACAAGAATAATTTCAAATGCATTGGAACATTTAACAAACAAAAAATATATAAAAAATCTTGAGGGAAAAAAATTCAACAAAAAAAAATTCCTAAATTCTTTACAATATTTCTTCGTATTATAAGTTGCATCTGGTTATTATATGCATAATAAATAGGAGGAAAAGGAAGCTAAAAATTCGTATAAATTAACGGTCTATTTTTAAGACGTTTTTTCACTCTGAAAGTATCTTAGAATCTCTTTAAAGAGGTTTTTTATAGAGCTCATAAACGGTGAAATATGACTTACACCAGAAGCAAACGTGCATAGAATGTTCCCAAAACTTCTTCTTCTTCTTCTTCTTCTCTTCCTTTTCCTTACTCTTCTTCTTCTTCTTCTTCTTCTCCTTTTCCTTACTCTTCTTCTTCTTCTTCTTCTTCTTCTTCTTCTCTTCCTTTTCCTTACTCTTCTTCTTCTTCTTCTTCTCTTCCTTTTCCTTACTCTTCTTCTTCTTCTTCTTCTCTTCCTTTCCTTACTCTTCTTCTTCTTCTTCTTCTTCTCTTCCTTTTCCTTACTCTTCTTCTCTCTTCTTCTCTTCCTTTTCCTTACTCTTCTCTTCTTCTTCTTCTTCTTCTCTTCCTTTTCCTTACTCTTCTTCTTCTTCTTCTTCTTCTTCTCTTCCTTTTCCTTACTCTTCTTCTTCTTCTTCTTCTTCTTCTCTTCCTTTTCCTTACTCTTCTTCTTCTTCTTCTTCTCTTCCTTTTCCTTACTCTTCTTCTTCTTCTTCTTCTTCTCTTCCTTTTCCTTACTCTTCTTCTTCTCTTCCTTTTCCTTACTCTTCTTCTTCTCTTCCTTTTCCTTACTCTTCTCTTCTTCTCTTCCTTTTCCTTACTCTTCTTCTTCTTTTTCTTCTCCCTTCTCTCCTTCTCCTTCTTCTTCTCCTTCTTTCTTCTATTACTACAATAGTATTTCCTCTTATTTTCGTGAAATTAATGGTGATTTGAAATTCTGACCTAATTCTCGAGAGGTCACAAGATGAGTAATCGAATGTCGTAAATAATAATAATAATGTCACTTTTCAAATTAGATTAACTTAACTAAGGTTAAGTTAAGTTAGGTTAGATTAAGTTGTTACGACTTCTACTGGGGAAAATTTTATCAGATGGATATAACGCTTTACGTTAATAAGTACTCAACAATTAACGTATAACATAGAGATACAACCTACTTTATTCCTCAAAAAAAAGTCAGCATAATATTGGTTATGTCCATTCCTAAAGAGTTATGGACCCAATATTAACTTCATTTACACATAAGTCAGCCTCAGTTAAGTTTCAAAAATTAATATATATATATGTGTGTGTGTGTGTGTGTGTGTGTGTGTGTTAAAAAATAAGCTCTACTAAAAAAGAGTCTTTGAACATTCAAATGAATAACGTTTCGAGCTTCAGCTGGAATCTCTTATCAGCAGGTTGAAAGTCAGTAAAAATCAGCGATACTGCCATTGTCGCTATTTCCTACTAAATTTGATTACGGACAGAATTTGATGCAGCTGGAGTTCGAAATGAATATCATTTTATTTTTTTAAATTTTATACTGGATCTTTTTTTTTTTTTTTTTTGCATATTGCTTAAAACACTATTTAATTTTAATGGTCTCAAAGTCATATTAACTTAAATATAAATATAATAATTTATGTCAAAGGAATTATTGTAAAAATTTGTATGAAACTTTAAAGATAAAAATGGTTACACGAAACTTTGTCAATTAAATGTTTTCATTGACGTAAATTACAAAAATAGAAAAATTTTGTTAACTTTGCATTGGATGTTCATAATAAGCAGAGATTTTAGATTACAAGATTATTGTCTTTCCCTAGTAGACGGTAGAAGTAGAGGGTTTTCTTTATGGCCCCTTCACATGCCGTCTTCGAGGTAGATACCAGCGAGAAATGGAACATTTAGTTAAAAGTCATAAACGCTTTATTGACGTTTTAAAACGTCCCACTTCTTGCGGGGTATCTTTTCCAGTCTCCTGCATAAATCCTTACAAACATGAACTTTGTTTGACGTCAGTGATCACTGAAATTCATTCGTGCTTTATGATAGAGAAAGTATAGTGTTTCTTCAATTTTCTTTGGGTGATATAGTCGTGAAAATCCACTTAGTCAAAATTCAGGGCAAACATAATTTGCATAATTGTATACGGCATCAAAGCGACGTACATTCAGATCAGATTTGGGAAACCGCTAAAATACGTTAAAAAAAATATTTTAAACATTTTCTTCAACAATTTTGTTTTTAAGTATTATTATTTCTTAATACATTTTCCTCAACATTGATGAATAAATATGAAAAAATGTAAATTTGACTTTAATCTATACTACAGGGTGTCCCGTAAGTCTGGACCCTAGGGAAAAATAATAAAATTACAAAATAGTCCAAAATTTATTATAATATATTTTTTATTATTTTTATTATTATTTTTATTATTTTTTATTATGATCTTACTCCGCTGGAGTTTTATTTGTGGGGCCACTTGAAAGCCAAAGTGTCGAGGTCAAACTTCAGAACATTTTCCACTTAAAGCACGCATTGTGGAGGCGTGTCAAGAAATTTCTGCGACTGTGATTCAGAAAGTGCTGTCGCAGTGAGATTGCGTCTTCAACTATGTGTGCGACACAACGGCGGACACTTTGAACAGATTATGTATAAAATTTTTGGACTATTTTGTAATTTTATTATTTTTCCCTATGGGTCCAGACTTCGGGACACCCTGTACATATAGGCGTGAAAAAAAATATCAATATGTAATTCTAATTAAAGTAACTTTAGGTTGATTTAACATAAGATTGGAAATAGAAATTGATGTCTATACAATTACTTACAAATTTATACAAAGTCACTTTGGTCATTAGATATTACAGTTTCCATCAAACGAAAAGGTCGTTCAGACGTGGATTTCAGAGATAGTGACACGCAAATAAGCTCCAAACGATCTGGTTGCTAATACAAAAGCAATATCAAAGGTGGGTTCCTCTTTGTGAAATAAACTTAATCTTGAATAACGTTCTCTCTCAGAGAAGTAGCATCCCTTTCCAGTTGAAATTCAGTTACAGAACTCACTCGCTAGCCACTCACGTTATACACGCTAATAGAAACTGCATGGGCAGTATAACTTTAATTTTATAACTGTAAAAGACTATATACGGCCAATATATGCAAATTTAAAAGCAATATGCAGTGAGCAGTGTATCATATTCATTGTTGTTTTAATGAAATCATGTTGCGTACAATATCTGAATCATATTTGACTGTGTTGCGTGTTCCAAGAAACCACAAGAATATACTATATATATATATATATATATATATATACAGTAAATAATGTTACCTCATTTCAGATTTCCTATGATTATATTATTATTATTATTATTATAAGTATTATTATTATTATTAGTAGTGGTAGTAGTAGTAGTATCATCATGATCATTATTATCATCACATCGATGGTGATATTCTGAAACCTCGTAATCTCCCCTTTACTAAATCTGTTTTTTCTAAGTTTTTCGCTTTAATTCTTGTTGGCAGATAATGGTATAAAACAAAATTAGACTCCACATTTGTTTCTTTTGCCATCGTACAATTTGGTTTCAAACGATCGTAAAACTCCTTACACGAAACAGTAGACAGTTTTTTCCTTCTACCAAATTGCACTATACGAGTGTGTTATATATATATATATATATATATGGGATGAATTTTACAATTAAACACGTGAAATGAATGAATGATGCAAACACACAAGGGAAAAAAAATAATTCCAAGGCCTTTCGTGTATTCAGAAGTACATATTTGTGAATACCCTGACAAGGTGTACATCTGAATACACGAAAGGCCTTGGAATCATTTTTCATTTTACTTGTGAGTTTGCATCATCTATATATATATATATATATATATATATATATATATATTATATATGATGAATAAAACCACGAAGGAAAGGAAACACAAAATGGTGCTCAAGCTTGAGCACCATTTTGTGTTTCCTTTCCTTCGTGGTTTTATTCATCATAAATATTTTTCACGTGTTACTTTCGTGAAATAATTTCATATAATATATATATATATATATATAATTTTATCCGTATTAAATATCAGCAAATGCTTTGATAGTCATGCAGATGTAAACTATCCCTTTGAAATTACAATTATTGCTCCTTTGAACTAAGGGTTGTATTGCTACCTTTATATTCCATTTGCAAATGAGGGCAATCTTGCATGGCCAGTTTTAATGACATAGCTACTCCCGAAAATTGATGATAATATATATATTATATATATATATATATGAAAAATTATTTCACGAAAGTGACACGTGAAAAGTATTTATGATGAATAAAACCACGAAGGAAAAAGAAACTCAAAGGGGTGCTCAAGCGCTTTCGTCTAATGACATCCTCAGTGTTCCTGAGGATGTCATTAGACGAAAGCGCTTGAGCACCCCTTTGAGTTTCTTTTTTCCTTCGTGGTTTTATTCATCATATATATTATATATATATATATATAGAATATATTATATATATATATATATATATATTGCAGGAAGGAGGGGCCAAGGGCAAATGTCCGCAAAAGCGCCCCTTCCATAGAAGAAGAAGAGAACCAAAATCAAGGTCCAGGTTTTCGAGATGCCTAGACACTCTGCGTTTGAAAGATGGGAGATCATAGACAGGGGAAAGATGGATTGAGGAAGATAAGATTGTTCAGAGTTGACCGGTTGATAGATGAAAGACTGAAAATATCAATCAACCCTTGCATTAGATAGTTGGACAGAAAAGGAATGAGAAAGTGTAGAAAGTCTGGTACTGCGTGCTCTCCTTAAAGGAGGAGGCATGCAGTTAGAGAGTTCAGAAGAACAATGTCCGTTATGATAGCAATAGTAAAGAGAGAGTGAGGTAAATTGCGGTGAAGAGAGAGAGATTGAGACAATCAGTAAGAGGTGGGGAATTGATGAGACAAAAAGCCTTTGATTCCACCCGGTTAAGTACGGCTGTGTGGGTTGAACCACCCACACATGAGAAGCATACTCCATACAGGGGCGAACAAGACCCCTGTACAGAGACAGTAAGTGAGTGGGGGCGAAGAAACTGCGGAGGCGGTACAGCACACCTAACCTCTAGAAGCTGTTTTAGAAAGAGAGTATATGTGATCTTCCAGGAAAGATCACGAGAAAAGGAAACGCCAAGAATGTTAAGAGAAGAGGAAGGATTCAGTTGTGTGTTGTTGAAGGTAAGGGGATAGTCGTGTGGAAGTTTGTGACGAGTAGACAGATGGAGAAACTGAATTTTTGAGCATTGAAAGCCACAGGTTTCTCTGCCCCAATCAGATATAACAGAAAGATCAGAGGTCAGGTGCTCCATAACCGTACTACGTGAATCATGGAGTGACTGTTGAGAGGGACACTTTGTGAAGCGGGTGGAGAAGTGAAGAGTGGAATCATCGGCATAGAAGTAAATAGGACAGGAAGTGCGAATTAAAAGATCATTAATAAATAAAAGGAAAAAAGTAGGTGACAGGACAGAACCCTGAGAAACACCACTGTTAATGGCTTTAGGAGAAGAACAGTGGCCATCTTCAACTGCAGCTATAGATCGGACACTCCGACCCAGCCCAGCAGAGCTGGGCACTTGCGTTTTTTTGCCCGTTTTTTTGCGGTACTGCGGTACTGCGGTACTACTACCGCACTACCAAACGGTACCGCATAACGCAGTACCGCAAAGGATCGCTGAAAAGTACAGCAGTACCGCTACCGCATTCAAATTTCCCGCGGTACTTTCCGCGGTACCGACCAACACGGTAGTACCGCAGTACCGCAGTACCGCAAAAAAACCGCAAGTGCCCAGCTCTGTTAAGACGACGGACAGAAAGGAAATTAGAGATAAAGGCACAGATAGAAGAATAGAAACCGAAGGATGGCAGTTTGGAAATTAAAGATTTGTGCCAGACTCTATCAAAAGCTTTTGATATGTCTAGGGCAATAGCAAAAGTTTCACCGAAATCCCGAAAGGAGGATGACTAAGAGTCAGAGAGATATGCAAGAATATATATATATATATATATAAGGAAAAGAACCACGAAAGAAAGGAAACACAGAATGATGCTCAAGCGCTTTCGTCTAATGACATTCTCACGTGTTACTTTCGTGAAATAATTTTCATACAGTAATATATATATATATATATATATATATATATATATATATATATATATAGCTATGTACTGAGAAATTTATAGCTTTTTACGCATGAATATGTTTTTATTATACATATCTGCATGTACTTTTTTTGTAAATTGAGCAACGTTTTGTTCTATTTTTCTATTTAAAATTGGGCGGGGAAGAGAGAGAGAGAGAGTGTGTGTGTGTGTGTGTGTGTGTGTGTGTGTGTGTGTTTGTGTTGTGTTTGTGTGTGTGAGAGAGAGAGAGAGAATTTAAATTAGGAATATAATGGCAAGCCACTGAAAGGCAAAATGTTCGTGTCCTTAATCGAAATTCATATATGAATATTTACGAGCATTTTGATTTTACATCAATATAGAAATTCTCCCCAACATCAAACGTGTTTCCTGCACTGCATCATTTTCTATTAAAAAAAATTCTCTCTCTTAATATAATATTATATAGTATGCATATCGAGGGAGAAAGAAATTTATATATATTCTTCTTCTTCCGCAGCTTATTATCCCATCTTTACATGGGGTCGCTGGTTTTGGTTCGTCTTCTCCACTCTCCTCTGTCGTATACCACGTCCTCCTCCAAGTCCTTCTCCCTGATGTCCGCCACCACACAGTCCCTCCATCTCGTCTTCGGTCTTCCTCTTCTTCTCCGTCCCGGCAACTCCATCTCCAGCACTCTGCGCCCCACATACTCCTCTCTTCTCATGACGTGTCCATACCACCTCAGCCTGGCCTCCTGCACCTTCTTAGATGCTTCCGCCACCTTCACTGTTCCCCTTATATGCTCATTTCTGACCCTATCTCTCCTCGTCACTCCAACACACACACACATATATATATATATATATATATATATATATATATATATATATATATATATATATATATATATATATATATATAATTTTTCTCTCTCTCTCTCTCTCTCTCTCTCTCTCTCTCTCTCTCCACATATATATTCTTGTCATAAATTCTCTTTGATATAAAACAAAATAGTAAATGACATTTATCAAGGCTTAACCTATATCTACCTATATCTAGCTATATGTAGCTAGTTCTCATTTGCATTATAATGTGAAAGTAATCTCATTCATAAGATTTTTAACAGAAAATTTTTATCCAATTTTAGCTTAACATTTACTTTTCAGCTTACAAAGGACTTTCATTTTTTAATGCAGCTTCACATATTTTGTTCCAATGGCTTCGGATGTAGAGCTTAAATTTTTTATGGGTGTTCTTTTGTAAATTTATTGACCGAGTTACTGTTTTATATTTCATAAAAGTATTTGAAATTTTATTACAGTTTTGGAGGGATTACTTTTATCCGTAGGCTATATAGACTAAAATGGCGGTAGCTGAAGAAAAAGGAAATTGTGATCCACGGTTAGTCCAATATAAATCGGTTGCAAAAGTAAGATGAAAGTTCAGAAACTATTACAAGAAAGATCCCCTTTGTGAAAACTCATTTAGAAACTGTCAGTGAACAGTGAAAAACATCCCGGTTGGCCAACAATCACTGAAGAAACTGTTCGAAAAGATGCATTTGAAAGTAGCCCAAGAAAATCCCTTAATCTTATTTCAAAGAGAAAAGGCAGTTCTGTCTGCGCGTCTGTAGATAAAACGTATTTACTATTAAGCTATTCTGAACATAGAAATGCGCTTTGCTTTGTTTCAACTTTTTACTCCGGCACGTTAAGATTTTCATTGCTTGATACAATGGGTTCGGATGTGGAGCTTAATATTTTCATTGTTGCGTTCTTTTCTATAGTTTTTATTGACCGAATAATTTATTCCCCCCCCCCCCAGTTACTGAGGGTTCAATTACTCGGTCAATAAAACTATAGAAAAGAACGTAGCTTCATATCCGAACCCATTGTATCAAGATTTGTGAAGCTTAAGATTTTCATGGCTGCGTTCTTTTCTATAGTTTTATTGATCGAATAATTGACTCCACAGTAATTGGGGGGACGCAGGCCCCCCAATTACTGAGGCGGAAGGGCCCACTTTTGCTAGTCTTGTTTCAAAGAAAATGAACATTCTAACTAATATCACTTGACAGTGCGTGAAATTCTGAAGGTGAAGTTCCATAAGCATACCTACAATACTCAAGTTGTACAGGACTTAATGGGAGTGGGTTATGTTGTTGGACTGCGAACACTTTCTAACCCATTAAAGAAAATCCTTGCTTTTTAGAACAATTAGCATTTTTCATATAAAGCGACATTTCGTCTCACTGGTACTATTAACCGCCACACTTGTCGCATTTGGGGAAGTAAAAGTCAAATAGGCTTTGCACCCTTAGAGAGACTTTCCTAAGACCAGTGTGTGGTGCGCGGTACGAAAGTCGCAGGTCATTGGCTTTTTTGAGGAATCGACTTTAAATGGACAATGACTACCTTGTAATTCTACCTTGAATTCCGATAATTTCTTTGTCCTTTAGCAACCGTACTTAAATCGCGTGAACTAAGCATTTTTCAACAAAATGGAGCTCCGTGCAACTTTGCTTTGAATGTTAGAGAATATTTAACTAAACTTTCCGAGGAAAATGCACTGGAAGAGGAGGAAAACGTTCGTGGACACCACTCTCACCTAATCCGTTTAGATTTTTCACGAACACCGTTTACACCACAAAGCCTGACCATTTGGCAGAGCTGAATCGTGAATCGAAACAACAGTTTGCAAACCATTCACCAACAATCAGAAAATCGTTTCAGTCCACTTAGAATTGCCTCATGGATTGTGTTACAGTTCTGTGCATTTAAGATTTCTCCAAAATTCTAAATAGTTTCTTATATTGATGGGTGGGTGGGTTATACGTTTGGGAGAAGTGAGGCTTTTATTTTTATGTAAAAAGGTGGGGCTAAGGGCGTGTGCCCGCAAAAATGCCCCTTTTATAGAAAGAGAAGGCAAAAATCAAGGTCTCCGAGGCTCACAGTCATTTTATTTTTATAAATTTTGAAAAGATTGTGCAGTGTGTTAAATGCATGTACGTGTAGTGAAGAACAGAATGAGAAGTGTGTGTTTCAGAGCATGCTGGACTGCTCACAGGGTAGATGAGACAGAGAAAGATCAGCTAAAAAGGACAGTGACAAAAGAAACGAGAGTTTTAGCACTCCCTGTTTCCTGTATTTCCGTGGTCAAATGATGTTTACAATCTCCTCCTCGATAATTACATTATAGGTACTGTAATTACATTATTACACGATAGGTTACATTGTGGTGCCTCGGTACTTCCAAAATTTTTATAAAAAAACATATTTTCGATTTAATTTAGTAACAAATGAAAAACCATTATCAGGTACAGTTGCTGAAAAAAGCTTGCCTGAAAAACATAAAATTTAGAAAAGGCTCCAGATTACTAATTAATATTCCTTAATCCTGTTTTATTTTCAGCAAAAAAAATTTAAATATCTAATTAGTAATTTTGGGGGAGGAGTTCAAGTTTTAATTTTGAGATAAATTCTTTCCGCAGCTGTACCATACCTCACTAATTATGGGACCTCGCAGGAAACACTCCTTGGGTCTCCATTTAAGTAACATATGAAATGGCTTGGCTTTCGACTATCAGAAATCGGGTGGCCACAAAACTACATATTAGTCTGGCATTGAAAATTTTTATCATTATTTCCGTTCGCTTCCGAACAAACATCTTCCATATTTAAGCAAGGGATCACTTTTGTGTTAGCCAAATTATGTTGAAAAATGGACAATGTTCACATCAGTAAAACATCGAATCTAACACCTGAAATGATCTCGTTAAATAGTAATTTACTCGTTTACTAATAAATAACATTAACTGAGTTTTAATAAAGTCATTCTCAATATCGCCTGTTAAATGTCTTAATGTAACAGTTTGTACATTCTTCAACATTATTTATTCAAGAGTGTTGCATGTTTATTCAAAAACAAATGGAGAACAATTACATCATCGAATGTGAAGTTAATTTACACTCCTCTCCATGATGAATATTCCGATGTCGAATTAGCATGCAAGGCTCTGTTGATTTGGTATTTCAGTTTATTGACTATTCAGTCAGACCAATTGAACTTAGTACACTATAGAAAAGTTAAGTTAACATAAGTTAACAGTACCGACTGTCATTTGTAACAGTATTTTCCATTAAAAAAAGTTAAAATGCATTTTTAAACCCGAATTAAGAATATTTTTCTGGACTCGATTTTGCTGTTGTTTTAGTATTAACATTTTTTTAGGTTGAACACACTTGTTATTTTAACAGATTTATACCGTCAGTACAGAGATATCCTTATAAATACAGTAATTTTAAAATTTCATGATGCAGTCCCCTGCTATTTTAACAATATGTAAAAATTTTTCAAATAGTGATTGTAAGTTAAAATTGTACAGTAACTGTTGTTCTTCCAATTTTTAACTATTAATATAAAAGCTAAAACGGTAAATTTTAAAATCATGAGTCCCACTGTTATTTTGATAGTTCGACCGAATGACCGTAACTAGTATACAGAGTGATTCAAAAGTCAGGTTACATAGGGCTTTTCTGTTTCTTTGCAGGTAAATGAGTTATGAGATGTTATCGAAGGAGGAGCGCATTGATGTGATATTCCTAGCTGGCTGCACAAGTGCATTGCCGTTAACGGTGGCCATATCGAACATGTGATGTGACTATTCCCCTGTATCATTACATAATACAGTATTCCCCTACGTAACCTGACTTTTGAATCACCCTGTATTTAAAGAAGGTTGCGGGAAGATTTTTGTGCGTAAAATATGTGCCCAAAAAGTGTAGTAAATGCCATTCAGCGCACAATGTACGCTAATCCATATAAAATTCATAGAGTGACACGTATCTGTACTACTTTATGAATTTTCCACAGACATACTTTATGAGGTACTTTCAATGTTATATTTTGGGTTTTTAACGATCGTAATTAAATATTTAAATCCTATTTTAATTTTTCGTTAAACATTTTTACTGAATAAACAATTAAACATTTTATTTAAAATTGTTTAAAATAATTAAACATTACTTTTGCAAATTTTTACCATGTGTTTATTATTATTATTATTATTATTATTATTATTATTATTATTATTATTATTACCTAAAAGCTTCCACACTTCCAACGTTATGTTCAAATTAGAATCCTGCGAATATATTATTGCCATATCAGATATCTAAACTGTACAGAAAATAAAGGTGTTTTTGTTTGTTGTTCCGCAATGAACCTAAATATTAAGAATATCTATTTTATCGAATAAAACATTACGTACTAAAAATACAGGTTTTGCCCAGTTTATTTTACACTTTTGGAATAAATTTTAAAAATACCCTCACTGTTAAAACCATTCTTAAGTATTTGCATTATGGAGGACAATGTTAAATAAACGAAAATTATCCATCGTAGAATTAACAGTAAAATCTTAACACTATTTCTTTTACAGTATAAAGAACACGTTCCTTAATTGTGAAGTTCAAACGATTACTTTATATATATTGAGATTAAACTTATTCGTAAAGAACCTTCTCGTTATGAAGTTTCGCAAATCAAATCATGAAGTATTTTATTTAGAAAAATAAGAAGTTTGGGATCACCTGAAGATCAGGGCCCCTAGCCTTCTTTAGTTACCCTTACTATAAGGCTAACTAACGAAAATATCACGACTTAACCAACCACTCGTCAACGGCGTGCAGTTGACCTAACGATTGGTTAGGTTAAGTCGTGATATTTTCGTTAGCTAGCCTTATAAGGCTAACTAAAGAAGGCTGGGGGCCCTGATCTTCAGGTGATCCGAAGTTTGTATTTCTTTGATGATAAATTTTCTTTGATGATAAATTTTACTTGATGTAATGCAAGAATGACCTTTTTTTTAAGCAAAGATCATTTATTTTTTATTTTTACAATAATAATAATAATATATTACACTATAAAGGTATGCATGAGACGTTCATAAAATAATAAAGTATAATAACTTGATAAATTCATACAAAAATTAATAAATTAATAAATTCTTTAAAAAAAAAAAAAATAAAATATAAATATCAATTAATAAAACTAAACTTTAGCCAAAAAATGTATTGGAAATTTTTGGAGGGAAATATTATAGGTAATTATAAGAAAATATTTAGTTGGTTCTTCATAACAAGTAAATGAAATTTGTGTTGTGTTCCAAAAGTCACTATTATATATACACGAATTGAATACATACACAGAGTATGAAAAGAAGAAAAACTTCGTAAAACTTGGCTACAAATTGACCAAATTACACGCGAAATACTGGATCTGGAAAATGAAAATGACATATAAAGGTTTCTCTGCAAAGCAAAAAACCTTTTCATTAATACTTGAAGTCGTTTAAAATCGAAGAAATTGGCTCTCAATTCCGTTTTCATATACTGTTTCTCCCTATAAAATTATTAATTTTTTAAAAGAAAACCGACTTGCTATTGGAATAGAGATGTTATCCTTTCTGAGGATAAACCGGATGCTTAATTAAGTAAGACCTGCCAGTAAAGAATTTTTTCTATTCTGAAATGTTTGCCTGGCTGCTCTATCCGTTTATATTTCGTTTAAAATGTTTTAAGTGTTTTAATGAGAATATATAAATGGCAATTAAATTATTTTTGAAAAAAAATCGTTGAGACTTTCGTAGTTTATCTCGTTAACCTCGTTGAAGTTCCTTGTGTTGGTCTCTCTTCACACGAAGGTCAAGCTGGTGGCCCCGCCTCTAGGCCTGGCTTGGTGGAGGAGCGAGTTGCTTTCTTGCGCTCTCCACCGTACATAGCCAGGTACACCCGGTTCATCTGGTACCGTCCTGAGCCAGGCATCTAGTCTTCTCTTGAAGACTTCAACTTTGACCCCTGTAACGTTTCTGAGGTTCTTTGGAAGCTGGTTAAAAAGTCATGGCCCCCTGACAACCAAACTATTTTCCTTCAGTGTTGAAAAGGCCCCTTGTCGGGCCTTTAATTTGGGAACACTACACACTCTGCCTTTCCTATTTTCCAGCGTTGTTTGAATGGTAATTGGTTTAGTTTGAGGTTTGGTACCAGTTTTTCGATCATTTTTCATATGTAGATTATGGTGTACCTCTCTCTTCTTTCCAGGGAGAACAAATTTAGTTTAAGTAGTCTTTTCCAGTAGTTGAGCTCTTTGCAGCCATCAATCTTTGCTGTGAAATGTTACTGAGTTTCTTCTAGTCGATTAGTTTCTTCCTTTTTATATGGGGACATCAAGACTGAGCAGTATTCAAGTTTTGGTACAAATAATCAGTGTTTTTAGCAGGGGAATCATTACTGTCTTGTCCCTTCTTTTGAACGTTCTTAGTACCTGTTCCGCGACTCTTTTTGCTTTATTTATCGCTATCTGATTTTGTGTTTCGAATTTGGCATCATCGGTCATTATTACCCCCAGATCGATCGCTTTCGTGTTTTTCTGAATTTCCTGTCTATCTGGAGCATAATATGCAGTCTGTTTAAGTTCCTCATTTCTACCATATCTCAAGAGCTGAAATTTCTCGGTGTTAAATGTCATGTTGTTGTCTTCTGACCATTTGTATATTTTGTTCGTGTCCCTCTGCAAGGCCTCACTTCATTTACATCGCTGATTTTTTTGTTGATCTTTGTATCGTCTGCAAAGGATGTTACTATACTGTTGCTGTCTACTCCGCTGTCTATGTCTCTTAGCATGATAATGAACAGGAGTAGGGCCAGTACTGTACCTTGTGGTACTGAGCTGCGCACTTCCGATTCTGATGATGATATACCTTCAATTCTGACGACCTGTAGACGTTCTCTGAGGAAGTTGTAGAGCCATTTTCCCACTTTGCCTGTTATTTATGGTAGTGCTCTACAAGTTGTGATCGGCATGATCTTCCTCAGCGGAATCCGTGCTGATTTTCGTTGAGCCTTTCCAGTGTCTCCAAGAAATCGTAGATTTTCTCTCTAACTATTCTTTCAAATACTTTGGTGAGGTGGGACGTCAATGACACTGGTCTATAGTTCTTTGCGAATGTGGTTTCATTTGTCCAATAGCTCTCGCTACATCTGGGGTAAAATCAAAGTCTGTTATACACTCTCCTTGCAATTTCTCTTCAAAGAATGCATCTATGTCAGGTATCGCTTTGTCACCTTTTGGGGTACTGAAGATTGATTCATACTGGGCTCTCAATGTTTCAGATATTTCTTTTAGAAATCTATAATATATTCATAATTTTTCATCCAGAAAAACTCGCCAGGAAAGCCAATGCAGAAGTGAAAACGTAGGGGCCGTTAATCTGGTGGTCCTATATACAGCAGGTTCGAGTCTCGGCCCAAACTTTAGATTGCTTTGATCATGGTACATCCCTGTGCCTTCCTTGGCTAAGCAGTGACTCAGGTCCCACGACAAGCTGTAGGTTCCCTCCGTCATATGACCTTAGATGTTACGAAGGAGGTTAAACTACCCAAAACATTATTATCCATCCAAGAACCACACAAGTTAACTACGATTCGACTCTATGAGAAGAGGACAGCAGGATAAGTGTCTCTGACGTCACAAGCGCACTTACGCTATTAGTCTAACTCAGGCCTAAACTTGCTTACACGCTCTAAAAGTGTTCCAAGATATTTATGAAAGAATATATCGTGTGCTTTTTTAAACATGTGACACTTTAGAAGGTTTCTATTTTTGTATTAACTGTAATAAAAGCATGACATTTTTACTGTACCTTCTCTATACATGGGGAATTAGTCTCCCAGTGCAAACATGCTCTATATGAAGTCCTCTCAGCTCACGATACTTACACGATACTTTCGTCGGAAGAATCCTGTCCAACAATCTTCTGCGGTTTGTGATAAAGGAATATCATGGTCACCAACATCACCAGATCTAAACCCCTGTGACTTGTATCTGCGAGGTTATTCAAAAGATAGAGGGTTTTAAGCGGAATCCACACACAATAGAAGAATTGAAAGCATCAACTGAACAAGAAATTTCCCATATTTTAACAAATACTCTGTCTAAAGTGCTGCAAAATTTTATTGTTCGTGTGCAGAGTTAATGAGAAGACATCACGTAGAGCATGTTTTGGACTAGAGGACTAACTCTCCTAGTGTAGAGAAGGTACAGTAAACATTTTATGTTTTTATTTCACTTAATTAGCAAATACAAACCTTTAAAAGTGTCAAATGTTTTTAAAAAAAATCACCCGATACCTGTTGTAAGAAAAGCTATAATCTTTTACGAACTAGGCATTTCCTAAAGTAAGTTAACGCCGAAATTGTTTCCAGAGTATCTGCACTATCTTTCTAAAATAATAAACACTTCCATAAATGTACAGTTCAGTATTTATGCAGATAATTTTACAGTACCTTATTATATTCCTCACCTATAAAAGAAATTCTTGGGACACTCTTCCCATAAATCATATGATCATAGTTAACCCAATATGAGTGGGCTCAGTTCTGTCGTATTCTTTTAATATAGGGCTCTAGCTTCGATTGTTATTATTCCATGCTAAATTTTAAACTTTCTTAATTCTGAGGTTATATAATATATAGGTTTGTTATAAAGTCCTTGAGGATATTTGAAATTTGATAACTTTTAACCTATTTGGATAAACCAGAATAGTAAATAGAATTATAAAGATTAACTATCAGCTTTATTAGGCTAGACTAGGCTAGGCTAGTCTAGGCTGTACTACTGATGAAAATGACGACAGCTGAATAAAGAATAAAGTGTGCACTGTGATTGACCAGAACTGAATCAGTCATAAAAATAAGATAAACCTCACACTTCATTACAATTCATTCTTCATAAACGGAGAGCTCTACCTCACTTTGCTGCCGAACGTTTTCCTCAGCTAACGTCCGTAATTAAATCTTGTGGACCAAACAATTTTCCAGTAAGATGGCTCTCCTTGTCACTTTGATTTGAATATTAGAAAAGTTTTTAAAGTTACATAATTACAAGTGACCAGAGTATAATTAAGGTTACTCTGTGATCATCATTCTAGACCAACGGTTCTCAGTCTACAGATTCCAGAAACCCCATATGGGGTTGCTAAGCAATTTTCTTGGTGTCGCCCGAACATACATTATACTAAAAAATTATATTTACCGTAAAAAAATATTAATATTCATATAAAAATGTAAATATGTATTTATTCATTTGTGTAATTATGAATGGTAAATATATAAAGTATTTTTGCTTTGATTTAGCAGAGTTATGTTAGATTTTGGGTGGTGGGGTCGCGAGCGTTGGAACGATTGTAAAAATGTGTCTCACACGTTAAAAGATTGAGAACCGTTGATCATATTGATTTAGAGCAAAAATAAGCAATAGTTAAAAAGCTTAGTTAAGGTTAGGAAGCTTCGAGCTGACAATCATTATAACTCGATAAAAAATTAGTGTAAGTCGTATATAAAAATTTGCAAAAAGCTTTTGGAATTCTAAAACAAATACAATAAATTCATATCGAAATTTTTTACCAATACTTTACCAAAAAAGAAAAAAAAATTTTTAGAGTTAGCCGAATTCTTCCCTTCAATTGAAACGAAAGAAAATGTCACTGGCGAAGAAGAAATTGTTAACCTATTTTCAGTTGTACTATGTAGAAATCTATTTTCAGTGATAAAAAACACTCAAATAGACATTGATAATGTGAATAGTTTTATCTGAATTCGCGTGTGAGAGGAGACAAAATAGCAAACGGAATAACTTTTCCCAAGTTACATATAAAGGTTACATATAAAGTAATAGTTTGCACACCTACTACTAGTACTAAAAAGCGGAATATGGTCTTAAATAATGATAAGAATGTTCAATAGAAACACCTTCCAGAAATAAAATACTTACGATCCATGATAATAAATAGTCGATAAGTGAAAAAGGAATATCCTTCATTGGAGAAATAAATTTTATAATTAATTTAATTCTCTCTTAAAGAGTATAAAAATATTGTGAATGACTTTTTAATAATGAAGATTTTAAATCCTGTATTATCTAACTTAAAATTTTTTTAAAAACTGTGTATGAATACTAAAGAAAGTTGTGGACGCATGTTAGTTAGACAGTTTGCTGTTGGATTATTATATCCAACAATGAAAACTGTCCCAACGTCACATAAGTAGAAGGTGAGGATGCTACTACCACGCTACGACAAGGTAGAAGTTAGTACAAAAATTAGACTGTGTATATAAATTAAGTTTTAGATAGAAAGCAAAGCTTTACTGTTTCAAAAGTCATTGCTCCGCTTAAACACCCATTCAGAGTACCAGTATCATATATATATATATATATATATATATATATATATATATATATATATATATATAGTGTATATATTAAATGAAAATTAATCGTTCTATTTCTCGGCCATTTACACAATTTGTTCTGGTACGCCAATTGCTTGGGTGACGGAAGCATAAGGACGACAGAGCATCTTTTATCGACCCGTCAAAATGGAGCGCTTCCGAAAGCGGCAAACAGAACTTCGATGCGAGACTGAGCGTCTGAAGGAGTCACTCTTTCCACGAATTTATGGATGGCTTCACTCCAAGACTTTGCTCGTTTCGGGTCTTCCTACGGAGGGAGACGAAGAAGGAAGGACAAAGAGGGAGAAAAAGTCCATAAAAGGAAAACAAGGGATGACCGCAGATGATAAAAGGGAGAAAAGGAAGACGAAAGAGCAATAAAGGGCAGAGAGAGAACCAAAGAAGAGAAAGGGCGCAAAAGGAGTCATAAGAAATGGAAGGGAGATATAGGGAGAGAATTACTTCATAAGTATTACAGACGAATAAGATTATATATATATATATATATATATATATATATATATATATATATATATATATATATTAAATACATTTATATATATTAAATGTATGAAACCAGTCATTTCCGGTAATGTTTAAAAAATTCAGGCACTTCCCATACAATGTCTGTGACCCTTACTCACTTCATGAAGATTAGGTTAGGTTAGGTTGATTAGGTTATGTTAAGACAGGTTACACTGAATTAATACATTAAATAGTGAAGTATTCACTAACCTAGCGCTCACAGAAAAGGACTTCCCGCAACCTTCTGTACATAGAAATATTATCTTCTTTTGTCTCAAATCACTCAAAAAGAAGTTTGAAGACCATTTCTTCTGTCTAAAGAAGGTATGTGTCATTAAAAGACGTTATTATATCATCTGACAAGAAGCTTTGATACCCAGAAGAAGGAAAACCTTCTCCTATAGAATGCACCTTCAAAAAGAAGTTATAAGTTCTAAGTTTAGAAGGTTTTATTTTAAGTGTGATCTAACCTAACCAATCCTTAACTAACCTAACCTAGCGTAACCTAACTTAATCAGGACCAATATATCTTTTTCCCCGCATTGGAAATGCTTCTAGTTTTTTCAATATAAATCCTTTGATGTTCCAATGTACCAAAAGTATTACCTCACAAAACATTACCCCACTACATCTGTGAATTATCACGCACTCAATCTCACTTATCCCCAGTTGCCTACATACTCACACATACACTTCGGAGACATATATATATATATATATATATATATATATATATATATATATATATATATATATATATATTCTTTTTTTTAAGTCGTTGGAGTATGGCAAACCCAAAATAAATTTTAGTCTTTTCTTAAGACTTGCCATCTTTGTCGTTTTCCCTTCCCCCGAAGATGAGACTGGGTAATTAGACAATAAATTTAAAAGAAAAAAATGTATTTATGCCATTTTAACCAGAATTTAAAGCATTTCAAAGTCTCTAAAGCGGAAATAAAAGCTTTGGTTTTCCGCTAAAAAATAAAAAGCTCTACAAAGGAGCTAATTCTCTTGAGTTTTGGTATCTTTTGTATAGAAAAGTATGCATATATGCATATATGCATATGTCTTTTAAAGCATAAAAGGAAAGTGTAGCACCTGTGTGTGTGTGTGTGTGTGTGTGTGTGTGTGTGTGTTTATAGATGCTTCTAGTATTTGAGACCCTGAATACGACTTATTCCTATATGTGTATGAAGTTCTGAATCGGGGAAAATGTATTGGCTATAATTTTTCCTCTCTCTCTCTCTCTCTCTCTCTCTCTCTCTCTCTCTCTCTCTCTCTCTCTCTCTCTCTCTCTCTCTCTTACTATCATTATATATATAAATATATATAAATAACTGTTTTTGTGTGTGCTTGAACATATGAACGAGTGATTGTATGTATGTGTGTGTGCGTTTGTGTGTGCGCATGTAACTGCGTGTGTAGGTAGTATTCCAGGTGATTAATTTCTCCATTCAAGCGAGAAAGATCTTTTGGAGATTTGACTTAAACTTTCTACTCCTATTTCCAAAAACAAAAAAGTTCTTTTATTTCGGTTTATTATTTGGGCAACACTTAAATATATTTAATCAATACTGCAAAGTCGCATTTCGACGTTCATAAATTTAGTTCTTGTAAAAAAAATACATTTGTTTAAAGTTAATTGGAACAAGCGAGAAAAAATTGCCAAAGAGAGAGAGAGAGAGAGAGAGAGAGAGAGAGAGAGAGAGGGGGGGGGGGGGGAATACTTTAATATAGGGTTTATAAGTTCATCCTGAACACAATAACCTTGTCATTTACTCAAACGTTTTTCCATTATTCTGTGAATTGTTGATAAATTTGCTTCGCTCCAACAATTTACGCGATAACATTTATCATTTTTATAAATGGTGTATTGCAAGTTTTAATTTATATTCACTTATTTCATTCGAGCTCCAGATTTTGTTGATCTATTTTCCTTAAATAAGGTCACCATTTATTTATTAGAACGTTCAAATTTGAAACATTTCTGTCCCGATCGTATTTTATTTGCAGCGCGTTAATGAGGAAATTTTGAAAACGCACTAGTTGTAAAATTGCTTTAATAAAAGGAACGTGCTTCGCGTTTTTAATTTCACACTTGATTTCAGTAAAGGATTTCCTAAGACAGCTCATTAAAAGCTTATTTATGATTTTCGTGAGTTGGGAATTTTAAAGATATTCCAAATTCTTTTTAAAAAAAATCAATAATACAGATAATTCCTTTAAAGAATGAAAGGAAATGAACAAATGCGTAAGATGGGAAAGGAATAGGAGACTTATGGAGACTCATGGATCGATCTAAATCATCATTTTCTGAACGGGAAATTTTATCATTTCTCTGTATAATAATAATTTATTTTAACCTAAGGTTTCCAGAACTTTCTTTTATCCAACGTTTCTTTCAAACTAAAGTCAATCCTTCGCGATTCTGCCCCCTTACTTCAACTGCGAATGGCGTTCAGGAACTGTAATTTATTGGTACAATAATAATCAGTGTGAGATAGCATTAAAAATAAATGTTTCATTTATTAATATACTATAGTATAAAGCGTGTTTTTAAACAACTTTTGCATATATCGATTATAGTGATGGTGAGAAAAATTATTCAAAATATCCACACAGAAAATAAAGACTTCTCGTAACCGTTTAATTTCTATACGTAGAAATATAGTACGTTCGAAAAGTCTCTCCGCAGTGCTATGTTAAACGCATAGGAAATTGAAAAACTATAATGTTTTCATTCAACCATGATTTAGTAATTTTATTACATAACCTTTTGATTTTACAGCATGTGTTGAAAGTGTTTTCCACCATTTTGCAGGCACAAGCAACTCGTCTACACTTGTTGTCAAACACTTTTTTTAAAGTGTTGGTTGACTGCGGAGAGACTTTTCGAACGCACTATATTATCTTTTGTTGTCTGTTGTCTCAAATCACTCAAAAAAGAAGTTTTGAAGACCATTTCTTCTATCTAAAGAAGTTATATATTATTAAAAGAAGTTATTATATCATCTGACAAGAAGCTTTGATAACCAAAAGAAGGTAAAACTTCTCCTAGCATACACCTTCAAAAAGAAGTTACAAGTTCCAAATTTATAAGGTTTAATTTTGAGTGTAGATTTTTACCTTCTTATTTTTCCTTTGGTAGCGCTCTCGTGGACCCCTTTATTATTTCTTACGGGGAGCACCCACAGTTTGGGAAACATTGACCTAACCTAACTAGGCTTAATCTAACCTAACCTATGTTAATTTAACTTAATCGAACCTTTGAACAATGTTTATAAAGTGTAATAGCAACGAAATGTCTTTAGCTCGGAACTTACTGTAGAAGTAATTATACATTTTAAACTGATCCCTCATTACTATGTTGGTATAGAAATAATCATACTGGGCATCAGATGATACCCAGTAATCTCATTTTTAAGGGATTTATTTGCAAGTCATATAATTTTAATATTTTAGGTATTATTATATTTTTCAATAAATATTTTGAGTCTTTTCAATGTCCAACAAAGCTAATTCGATTATTAGCAGACTCCAAGGATGTAGGAATTATTGAAGAAACACTTAAAAGTGTCCTCTTCGCAAAGGAGAACCATGAGGGAAAACAAGATAAAAAGTTATAAAATCAAGTCATTAAGAGAAATATGTATAGATCATGAGACAAGAAAAAATTCCAAAGAATTAGTGGACGTTATATTATATCAGAATCAAAGTCAGTAAAATGAGCCGAATATTGTGGAAAGTGTTCCATTAGTTTTAGTTCAGTCACAGAGTTGAGTTGTCGCAATATGGTGTTGGTAGTTTTTATTAAGTGATTTTTAAGAAAGAAATGGGTTTATTCATAAATGAATGAGGATAAAGGCAATATAATTGATAATTGCAGGTAATTCCATCTGGTATACATTTAACAGTTCATAAATACTATTACATTTGTACTATCGTCCACATTATTAACTTACCTGTAATGTAGTAAGAGTTGCTAATCTGGTCTGGTTACAGAACACTGAGTGTTGTCATTGTGAGAACGCTCGGGAGTCAAAACCTCTTAGTAAGCCTACAAAAGGGGGTTATAAGGGGAGTTGGTTGGGGTGGAGTTGGGGATGATGATGTTCCCTTTTAATCGTTAATGTAGTAGGAGGTGGTCAGATCTGATATCAGAGCACTGGGAGTTCTCAAATGATAGGCTTTTTGACTTTTTAAAATTTTTATTTACGTGTTTCTAATAGATAGGAATTCTCTGGAGTCAAAACCTCCGAATAGCTACGTTAAGTTATTTCTGCGAAGCCACTCTTCTCTTCCCTTCTTTCTTTCTTTTGCTCCTTCTTTTCTTTCTTTTTCATTATTAAAAGGATGCTGCTTGAGGGACGGCTAGTTAAGCTAGAGTAGAAGTAGTACTGTTCCCTTTGTTAATAAATGTAGTAGGAGGCGCTGGTTGAATCTGGTTTCAGAGTACTGGGAGTTTTCAGATGATACCCCATTGGTAGAGAAGGGAATTTGATGGGATCTCTCGGAAGCCAAAACCTCGGAATAGATGTTTTCAGTTTTAAGGATGCTACCTGGGTTTACAGTGTGGGAATACTTACTTACTTACTTTATCTTAGTACTTTTTAGGTAAATCGCGTAATATCTAACTTAGCTAGCTAAAGAAAGTTTTAGTTTTATATAGATGTAGCAATGTTCCCTTTTGCAATAAATATAGTAGGACGCGCTGGCAGGACCTGATTTCAGAGCACTGGGAGTTCTCAGATGATGGGAAGCTTGATGAGATCTCTTGAGACTCAAAACCTCCGAATAGTCATATCATCTTCAGGGAAGCTACTTAGTTAGAGTGAACCTTTAGTTTTAAATATTGTACATCAAAGTTTTGTAGGAAAAAATTATACATATTATGCATTATTGTTCCCCATTATGCATGGGAAATTCTTAAATTGTAGGTTTGGCCAGCTGGAGGTTCCCTATGGACCATTGATCCTTTATCTAAGTAATTCCTATGCGTAGGACGCAAATTACTACATGATAAATCTTCGATACGGTGGCTTTGGCAGGCTACGGAGAAATTATGCTCCGACGAAATGATGACTTCTTGTACATAATAAATAAATAAAAAATCCTTTAAAAAAATCATGGTGTAGATTAGATTAAGTAGGTTAGTATTCATGTTATCCTTTATTTTCCGCTGTCTTCTAATGCGTAACTGAATACACGAGATAAGTGTACGCATGGTGTGAATGAACTCTAAAATTATTCTCTTCATTATATTTTTTCCCACTTCCCTATAAATTTTCTTTCATCACTATTTTCTGTTAACAGTAGCTGATGGAAGAGGGAGAGAGCCTTGTCTGTTCTATACTTTACTATTACCGCTATTCCTGTGTGAAAGTTTTACACGTCTATAAGTGTAAACATAGTATAAGTTTTCACTATTATTTTTTTCATTGCTATTTCTAACTTTTCTACTACATTCTTGGGCTAGCCTAGAGTGGATCTTAGGATCTTTGTTAGCCTGTAATTCTGTAATTTTATAACTCTGTAACTATCTCTCTAATACCTAAGTCAAGAACTGCCCCAAGCAAATCTGAGAAGTGGAGAGGGGGGAACAGTGACGAGAACCTGCATGGAGCTCGACCCAAAGCTACTGCTGAAGGGGATTTAGTTTTTCTGGCTGTTGGCATTACAGTCCATCTCATTTACCTCAGATGAAGACAAAACGTAAAAAAGAAACGACAAACCAACCAACAACCTATGTGGTGTGACTTCCCTTCCTTCTTCACTCTATACCATTTATGCTTACATAATAGTAACATTTTTAAAGGTCTTCCTTCGTCAGTCTTGATAATTCGCAAATACTTTGAAGATTGACATAAAAAAAAACCTATTTTGGTTCATATGCTTCACGGAAGAAATGTTATATTGAACTTTATAAGATACGTTTAATGAAGTTCCGTAATTTTAAAAAATTCTATATTACCAGGATATTTAAAATTATAAGATACGTTTAATAAAGTTCCGTAATTAAAAAAGAAACTATATTACCAGGATATTTAAAATTATAAGATACGTTTAATAAAGTTCCGTAATTTTAAAAAAGAAACTATATTACCAAGATATTTAAAATTATAAGATACGTTTAATAAAGTTCCGTAATTAAAAAAGAAACTATATTACCAGGATATTTAAAATTATAAGATACGTTTAATAAAGTTCCGTAATTTTAAAAAAGAAACTATATTACCAAGATATTTAAAATTATAAGATACGTTTAATAAAGTTCCGTAATTTTGAAAAAGAAACTATATTACCAAGATATTTAAAATTATAAGATACGTTTAATAAAGTTCCGTAATTAAAAAAGAAACTATATTACCAGGATATTTAAAATTATAAGATACGTTTAATAAAGTTCCGTAATTTTAAAAAAGAAACTATATTACCAAGATATTTAAAATTATAAGATACGTTTAATAAAGTTCCGTAATTAAAAAAGAAACTATATTACCAGGATATTTAAAATTATAAGATACGTTTAGTAAAGTTCCGTAATTAAAAAAGAAACTATATTACCAGGATATTTAAAATTATAAGATACGTTTAATAAAGTTCCGTAATTAAAAAAGAAACTATATTACCAAGATAATTAAAATTATAAGATACGTTTAATAAAGTTCCTTAATTAAAAAAGAAACTATATTACCAGGATATTTAAAATTATAAGATACGTTTAATAAAGTTCCGTAATTAAAAAAGAAACTATATTACCAGGATATTTAAAATTATAAGATACGTTTAATAAAGTTCCGTAATTAAAAAAGAAACTATATTACCAAGATAATTAAAATTATAAGATACGTTTAATAAAGTTCCTTAATTAAAAAAGAAACTATATTACCAGGATATTTCAAATTATAAGATACGTTTAATAAAGTTCTGTAATTAAAAAAAATTTTACATTATCAAGATATTTAAAATTATAAGATACGTTTAATAAGGTTCTGTAATTAAAAAAAACGTTACATTGCCAAGATATTTAAAATTATGTAAATCATGAACTAGCCAATACTCACTTGGAACAAAGAACTAATTTCGTTTTAGAATTTAAATCACAGAATGAATGTACATATTCGTATGTACATGTACATATACATTTACATTGTACGTGTATATGTATATGTACAGTCAGTGGCGTACTAAAGGGGGTGCGAGGGGGGCGGTCCGCCCAGGGTGACAGCCAAGAGGGGGGGTGCCATCGGGAGAGTTGAAATACCAGTACAAGTTTTCAAACTAAATGAAAAATTCGCCAAAGTAAGAAATTTTTTTTTAAAATGTTCAAACTATTACAACAGCTTAATGTTAATTTCCACTATAAAATAAATTTTTATTTTTATTGGCAATACAAAATTTACAAACGAAAAATTAAATATTTGATAAAAATTACATCGAAAGGCGAACGTTTGTGACGTTTTAGTCATCAGTTTGTTGAGCATAGCCAGCTGGCTGCAACTGACATTCCAAGTTTTGTTCACTTGACACTGTGACTCCACATACATGAGGTATGTTTTATTAAATAATTATGATAAAGCATAAAGTGCTGGTGTTTATAACAATATCATGGTACTTATACCAGTGTCCAGTAATTTTTGACAATGTGGTATCATAGTGATGTTTAAGTGTTTATAAATACATCGTCGTGATGTTATAATACCCGATAAATGCATTGTTGAGAGAGTCATTCCTTATGCAACTACAAAGTGTGAGGAAATGGACATTTCTATGGAGAGAAGAGGGAGAGTAAAGCTCCGAAAAAGGATGCCAGGAGAAATGGCAAAGGATGCTGGTCTCACATTGCCAGAGGAAGTAAAAAGGGCTATGGTGAATGTCTTGATCGCTTTCATCAAGAATTGGAGATTCGTTCTAAGGCAATGGATCAAATTCTGTCAATCTTCGCTGTTATTCAGCCAAACACTTTGGTTGTTGCAACAGAAGAAGAACTTCGGAAGTATATTCCAAATTTGACTCAGATTTTCGATTAATTCTCTGATGAAGATATCAGTGTGGAAATTGGACGACTTCGGAGGCATTTGGAAGCTGCCAAAATCAGCGTTGAAGAGGCAAAGAAATGGACAGCATTGCAGTTTCTGGAGTTTATTGTGAAATGGGATTTCTGTGAATCTTTGCCAAGCTTGTCACTGTGTTTGAGATTCTTTTTGACTGTCTGTGTGTCTATTGCTTCATGTGAAAGAAGTTTTTCCAAATTGAAATTGATAAAAAATTTCTTTCGCTTGACCATGAGTCAGACAAGATTGACAAATCTGGCTTTATTTTCAATTGAACATGAATATGCAAAGAAGGTGAATTTTGATGAGGTCATTGATCAATTTGCAGAAATTAAGGCTCGAAAGCAGAGACTGTGAATCCTTTCTATTTACCTTTGAAGAATAGGCTGAGCGTTGAGACTGGATTTCCTGTGTTTTTTGGTTAAAATAAAATGCAGTATTACCTGTTCACTGAATTTTTAATGTCCTGCATTTTTCCTATTTCCAATTTGCCTATGAGAGTACTGTACTGTTTAAAAATCTACTTGCAAACATAATATATTTTTCTGTGTGTTTAAATTTTAAAATTATTCATGGGGGGGTGCCAAAGGAACGATCCGACCCGGGTGCCAAATACTTTAGGTACTCCCCTGTGTACAGTACATATATTCAGTATAGAGTATTATTTTTAATACAAAAATATCTTTATTATAATCTTATTGACATTTTTACTAAACAAATCCTGGTTCTTTTCATTCTCTCCCAAGAATGAAATATTTGCTATTGGCTTGGGTGTAATTAAATTTGGGATTTATTTTTATTTTTCCCCCTTTCAAATATGAAATTATACGTTCAGCAAACTTCACACTACACAGAACTAATAAACCTTTGCTAATATATATATATATATATATATATATATATATATATATATATATATATATATATATATGTTACGCGTGATCGGTGAAATTGCGCATTTCATGAAAAACGCAATATTTTGCGTTTTTCATGAAATGTGCAGGGCGTATAAAATAAATTTTGTTCTGGTTTGCTGTAAAAATGCATCTTATCAGCTCATTCTTTGCCAATTTCATGAAAAACGCAAACTGAAATTGGTCACGTAACTATCATTTCATCCTTTGCCGATTTCATGAAAAACGCACACCAAAACTTCGTATTTCAGAACAATGCATTACTTTTGCTTAATTCATAAAATTGGCGAATACCCTGCGCATTTCATGAAAAACGCAAAATATTGGTTTTTCATGAAATGCACAATTTCACTGATCACGCGTAACATATATATATATATATATATATATATATATATATATATATATATATATATATATATATATGGAGCAAAAGTTGACATTGTTCAATTGGATACACATTAATTGGAATGGATTTTTTTCTGGAATTCTTAATATTTCCAATATTCGGATGAGGTTTGTGAACTGATCAAATAATGTCGAAATGAAGTATGATACAGTTTGTTTGTTTCTCGCTGTTGTGAGTCACTGTCGTCGTAAACATTTTACAGAAGAAAGTTTACTTACGATCTCTCCAAAAATGCAAAAACTAAAATCGTGAAGCAGCATTTGAGCTTTTGCACTTTAGGAGAAATTATGGAGTGGAAATTATTTTATAAGCGGGGTTTACAATTTAGCTTCTTTTTATTTTTTATCTCAAGTTTCTAAACAGTGTTTTGAGGGGAGGGAGGGGTATTTTACCCCTATTGTTAAAGAGAAAACTAAATTAGTACTTGTTTTTTTGTTTTAAATTAATAAATGATTTTAAATGGAGAATTCATGTTCTATTTTCGAAAATTGAAGATGGCGTATTTTTCGCAATTTTAGCATTTTTGTCTTAGATTTATTGACTCCGAAATTTTTTAGCATAAAATTGACCAAGAATAAATCATATTCGTTCGCAAATTTAGACGTCAACTTTTAGAGAAATCGGTAATGACGTATTTCTTTGCTATCTGAACGTTTGTGTCTCAAGTTTATAGACTTATCAATTTTTATTGCTTAAGAGACACATTTGTACCATTTTAGATACTGTGTTCAGAATTTATGGGAAACCTTGTTTCCCGAATAAAACCTGACCAACTCACCAATCCTGCCTACTTCATGTATACTCCTCTGGTTTTTTATTAACCAATAAAATTATATGTGTTCGTTCACTGTAAATCCTGTCCATTCTATCCATTCTAAAATCGAGCGTATAAATGGGGTTTAACTGTCTTTGGCAAATAATAGTGTATTTGGAAAGTACACTGCTAGTAGATCAAAAGTAGATCGAAAGTAAATCAAACAATTCGTCTTTTGAAAAGAAAGGTTTGCTGAAATTTTTAAAAAAAATTCAGAAAATACGGTTTTAGGGATTAAACAAATCCTTTTCAATTAGCTTCGATATAGGCCTACTTGCAACCTACTAAATATAACCTTTATAAATACTCTATATTCAGAGTATATTTAGGCTCAATTATACTCGTAATTTTAAAGCAGACAAAGCAGATAAGATTTCGATAATGTTGAACGTATGTGCTTCTAATAGCGACTTATAAAAAAGAATAAATGGTGTTTCTACCAATAAATCCCTTTATAAATACATTTTATGTACAGTATCACTGGTAACCAAACTCGGGATACTCTGGGATATATCGATGGTACCTCTGTAATGATTGGTTTTACTGCAGAGAGACCATAAAATATCAGACCAGTTTTTGTCTATTATACTTTTAAAATTAAAATTAGGACCTTTGATTTGATCTTACTTTATAAATTGAAGCTATAAACTTTACTTAATTCTCTTAATACGTATAAAGCGAATCTAATATACTCTTAATTAAAAATTTATTATCTTTAATTAGTTAAGTTAAGAATGGCAATTGAGGGCAAAACGACGTGAAGCTAATTACAGAATTTTACTGAAACTTGCAATTTATATACAGTATATATATATATATTCTCTCAGCAATTAAAGGCAAGTCTGTGGTTAAAAATTTGTAGGTGTTTCA
The DNA here is from genome assembly GCA_023014485.1 of Bathynomus jamesi. NCBI lineage: Eukaryota > Metazoa > Arthropoda > Malacostraca > Isopoda > Cirolanidae > Bathynomus > Bathynomus jamesi. The sequence continues at coordinate 29,340 of JAJOZX010006601.1, forward strand.
TGCGTCGGTCTCTCTTCACACGAAGGTTAAGCTGGCGGCCCCACCTCTAGGTCTAGCCTGGTAGAGGAGAAAGTTGCTTTCTTGCGACTTCCAAGAGAGGTACCGTCATCACACACACACACACACACACACACACACACATATATATATATATATATATATATATATATTATATATATATATATATATATATACATATTAATAACGATGCAACTGGATCGGTCCCGACGAAGCTCCAAAAGAGATGGTCCGGACCATTATTTTTCAGTCTTTGCCAATATATAGTATGAATTTTAGCCAAATTACTTGCTTGTTTTAATATTCAGCAGTTTTTTTAACCTCGAGCATTTCTTCAACAACACACTTCGAGTCCTTCTTAAGCGACACCCGCAGACAAGCATTTGTTTGCGCGCTTTTCCTCTCCACAACATTCCTTATATCGGCATACCACTCCTCTTCGAAGAAGATAAGGTCACGCTTACCTTCGAGGCATGCAGCTGAATCTACCTACCTACACCAATCGCAAACGAGCCACCAGCATGTGACGACCATTTTTTAACGCTCTTCGTAGGGCATATTTTGTCCTTCCTTTTATAACCGTAAACGCTTAAATTAATGCTCGCAATCTTTGTACTTCATCTAATAAGTTATTATGGTATTATTAATAGAGTCTGCCAATAAACCTCTTCATTTTCATTTTCATTTTCATTATAATTCAGGTCATTATTTAATTTTCATTTATATGAGATGCATTTGACATTTTATCATTAGTGTTAACTTCAAGAAATCCAGTCTTACTAATTCTTTCAATTCGAGCAATGTAACGTTAACATTTATAATAATATCAATTACTTGTTTGTTTAATTAAAGGAAAGTCAACGAAGCTTATTAATCTCCTTATTAATAACAATTATTTAATTTGATCGAACGATCAATGGTGACCTCAGTCAAGCAACCCTTGATTACTTTAATTATTCTAATTTCATTAATATAGGGCCTACTGTGTATATATATATATATATATACACAATACTGTGCATATATATATTTTATGTAGTAAGGAGGGGGCCAAAGGCAAACGCCCCCAAAAGTGACCCCTCCACAGAAGAAGGAGAGAGCCAAAAACTACGGCTCCAAGGTTCAATGATGCTATTTTTTTTTTTTAGAAATTTTGAGAAGATTGTGTAGTGTGTAAGATGCATGTATGTGTAGCGAGGAATAGAGGGAGAATTGTGTGTTTGAGAGCATGCTGGACTGCTCACAGGGTAGATGAGATGGAAAAAGATCAGCTAATGAGGAGAGTGACAGGAGAAACGGAAGTTCCAGCACTCCCTGTCTCCTGCCTAACGTCCCCCCTGGAGTACTTCCCTGGTAGATTGGTGTCTACAATCTCCTCCTATGAGATTGGTCGATTGTTGTCTACAATGTCCTTCTATATATATATATATATATATATATATATATATATATATATATATATATAATATATATATATATATATATATATATATACTTTAATACTTTAAGATATACCTTGGTTTTGCTTCCGCCCGAATTGTTCATTGTGACGAAGGTCACGCTTGTCACTCCACCTTAGACCTACAGTTTGACGTGGAATCCGAACCACGCCCCACCAGCAGCCCGGCGTCTTAACCACTAGGCTACCCAGAATACCCATTTATCTACCAACCAATTTTTTTTTTATTGTGTGGAAGGATGAACAGCTGGATTTTGCTGCGAGCGGCCTACCGTCACCAGGTCTCGATCCTGGGGCCGATGGATTCGTAGTCAGCGACGCTAACCAATGCACCACCGAGACGCATTAAAATCCTGGCAGCGGTGGGATATATATATATATATATGTGTAAAATACCATTCAAACAATTTTCACTATACAGGGTGTCTCAAAAGTCACATACCACAGATTCAGGTCACCCGCACCTATAAATATGGTGGGCGACTTCTAAGATACCATGTAGAAATTTCGAAATTTGTCGAGATCTTCGGAGTTCAACTGAACAGCGCTAAACTGTTTACGACTCAGTGTCTTCCACCGGGATGTCCCGAAATTTCATGAAAACAAGAAAAATAAGTGATTGAATATTAATGAATTAATGAAAACTAGCAGAGTTCGACAAAAGATTTGCGGTCAAATTAATCCTTTAATGCAACATTACTTCTTTAAATACAGGGTTTCTAGTTATTTTTTGACCAAAAAATTTAACAGAATCAAAACTTGTCACTCTAGAAAAAAATCCACTTTTGTATGTAGTTCATGCACCTTCAAATTTCAGCTGGCGAGACCCGCCAAAAAATGACAGGTTGGAGTTTCCCACATGCCCCATATCAGCACCTCACACACCTCTCTGCCTAAACAGACCAAAAGGAACATTTTTTCTTCTATGAACTTTATCTCTATCTAGCTTCGTTTAAAAGTTGCGTACGTGCACGCGTGTGCGAACGAAGAAATAAATATCCTTAGGATCCTCCCAGAACAGAGATCTTTCTAACGGTGTAACGATAATTGCCCTACGTTGAGCGACTTCCGAGAAAAACGGCGGACATACAAAGGACAGAAACTGCGTATTATTATTCTTATAGATATGGAAATTTCAAATGGAACAAAACATTCACGATTTATTGCGTTCAGACCGAAACTGTATAGACTCGGTTTGAAATTATGTGATGTTGAGGGTGGTGGAGTGTTGGGTGGAGAAAGAGGCGAAAACTAGATTTTGAACAGTGTAAGGAAAAAATCCTCCGGGGTGCCCCGATAAAATATCAAATGACATTGGGATGCTTTGAGCCAGAAAATGTTGGGAAACGCTGACAAACCCTTATAACTACATCGCCATTTGTGAGAAAGACAAAGTTCGAATGAAATCTAAAGTATACACTCCCATTTATAGGATTATTGAGGAATGGTTATTTCTCTATACATCAATTTAGACATCTGAAGTGCAACTAATATTATTGAAGCATGGTAGGTTTTCAGGCAAAATCGATGGAATTCATTCACTTTAATTATTACATACAGAAAGCGAAAGGACAAATGATAATAATAATAATAATAATAATAATAAAAATAAGTGGTGAAAATGTAGAGAAATATTTTCTCATTGTTTACAAAATTATATTAATTTTATACCTACATTGTACAGGGTGTTCAAAAAGAAACGCAACTCGAAACAGAAAGAAAAGGTTCAGGTTACAATGATATATACTGTATATATATTCTCCAATGGGTTGTGTTTCTTTTTGAACACCCTGTACATATATAAGAGAATAAAATCTTTTACCATTAGGTGAGGCAATGTACTATCCGAATGTTTTGGCTCCTCTTGCGGGGTGAGACAAGGCTCCTTGCTCTCCCCTATGCTGTTTAATGTGTATATTGACGGATTAATTGCTTCACTTAATGAGGCAACAGTGGGATGTTGTATAGATAACACAAAGATAAATAACTTAGTTTATGCCGATGATATGGTGTTAATAAGTCCCTCTGTTAAAGGTCTGGATCGGCTACTAAAAGTCTGCAAAGTGTATTCGCAGAAACATATTCTTTTTAATGCTACAAAAACTAAGGCTATGCAATTTCATCCTAAAAGCTGTAATCAGCCAGCTGATATAAGGTTTAAAATGAATGGTGAAGTAATTGAGGAAGTACAAGAGTTTAAGTATTTGGTTCAAACTATTACCAGCTCCTTGAGTGATGACTCGGATATAAGAAAACAATCTCGAAGCCTTTGTGCTAAAGCGAATATGACTGTAAGGAACTTTCGGTTCTGTACAAGCGAAGCTAAAGACACTCTCTTTCGTACTTTCTGCAGTAATATGTATGGCTACCCGCAATCTCCCGATCTTCCCGGAGGTAACAAGACGTGCTCAATACAGTTTAATGCAAAGAATTAAAAATCAACCAACCCGATTATCCAAGCTATCCATGAGTCCGGCCATTTATCCTCTAGTCTAAGCTATGGACTTCTTGGTATGAAAACGTCTGTCTGTAGCTCCACTTAACTTCGACATTACAGTATTATTTCTAATCAATTGTATATATTTTTATCCTTAGTATGTGAACTGTCATTGTATTAATAATATTTGTCATATGGACTATAGTCTGCCAATAAACCTTTCCATTTTCATTTTCATTTCAAAATATTCTGTAAACAAACGTATCTGTCTTACGTGCCTCTGTGCTTCAGACAGGTCTTTGCCGAGGTATTAGATTAAGAGGACCTGTACAGTATTTCATCGACTCTAATAATCTAACTTAACCTAATCTAACCTAGTTTAATCCAACTAAACAAAAACTTGTCGATGGAATGTCATTAGCCAGGAATAACCAACTACATGTAGGCCTACTATAAACAGAAAACTTTGTAAAGCCATGAAATCTAAGGACCTCTTCTTTTTTTTTTCATTGACTGACAAGTTCCGTTTTGGATATAGCTCTTTGGTCTATAGGGTCAAAAAGAGAGCCCAAGTTCCCAATCAGTGTCTATGCGGTCGTCAATTTGGAACCTAATTCTGCGACGAACCCTTCCTTAACTTATATTGGCACGTAATAGGGAACACAAACAGCTTAAAATGTCCAATTCATACGAAATTTTACTATAGTTAGTATCACAAATTGAAAAAAAAAGAAAAAAATTCAGGGTTCTGAAACATTTTTGTCTTTAAAATGTAAACTCGCCTCCAAAACAATCTAGTATCAGACATTAATTTGATATATTTTTAACGAACCTCATCAGAAATTTCTTAATAGCTTTGAGCCAACAGTTAATTTTCAAGTAATCTCTCTCTCTCTCTCTCTCTCTCTCTCTCTCTCTCTCTCTCTCTCTTGTACCATGAATTATTCCTCCTCCTCCATGTTAACAATTTGAGAGGACTTCATCATTTCAAAACTGTTATTTGAAGTGTCGAATGGCTTCTTTGTGTAAATTTTTCCTCCAGAATGAACTCGACCAAAGGAAAATCACACTTTCGTGTCTCAGCTTTTGTTTCCCGTCTCGGGAAACTAACGTGAACTAACACGGTTTTTTTTTTAGCTTTAGTCTTTAATTTTGCCAGTTCTTGCCAACGCTCTGACGAAGAGGGTAAATTTTTGCTATAAAACGTTTCGTTCTTTTTCCTTTTATTATTTATTTTTTTGTATAAGGGAAGAATGTAACGTACAGAATCTCTCTCTCTCTCTCTCTCTCTCTCTCTCTCTCTCTCTCTCTCTCTGTTACCCGTTATTCACTCAACCGTGAGTAAATTTAACCGTGATTTATTAAGTGTGATCATTGTGCACTTATCCATATCATGACAGAGTTAACCGTGATTTGGCGCGGTGTTTACATCCGCGGCTCGCCTCCCACAAGCCGAACAAACTACGTAATTATATATATTATACTATAATATAATTAATACTATGTGTGGTGGCGTGCGAAGTGGAAGGCTAGTCAGTGATGGCGGCCAGCAGCGGCTGCAATACCATCCATCGACGGGGTATACTGAGTTAACCGTGAAATCGGGTTGTCCGTGATCATGGACTGCCTTTCAATCACGGATAACTGAATGAATAATATATATATATATATATATATATATATGTGTGTGTCTGTGTGTGTGTGTGTGTGTGTGTGTGAAAGAGAGAGAGCGAGCGAGAGAGAGAAAAATCTAGAAAAGCGCACCTAAAATACAAATGCTGTAACATATAAAATATGTTCACATTTTTTATATAATAATAAATAGCTAAAAGAACCTATGCTCTCATCATATATATATATATATATACTAGCTTCCTTCTCTTTTATAAAACCTTCGTATATAAAAATATATGCAAAATGTTTTCATTGTCATTATTATACAAAAACATCAATCAAAAATTTAACTTTCCAAAATCGAATAATTTCGAATTTCAAATTGTGAAGTAGAATAAAAATAATAACAGTGACCAAAAGACCAAAACCAATTCGTCGGAGCATTATAACGCTTGTAACTGTCATAATTATTACTCTCAAATATAATTCACTTTGACGTTGATTGCAAACGCGTTACACTGATCCCCTTACAGAGTGGAAGCATCCTTCCACTTTGTCACTCTGAAACACACTGATTGGGGAACTGTGAATTTAGGCCTTAAGGCCATGGATGAGAATATTTGAGAGGGGTTCCAGTTTCTCGAGCGTCGCGATTCTCCTGCTTTTCTTTTCCCTTTTCCGTTCTGAGGGGAAGAGAGGGCCATTACTGGAAAAAGAAAGAGGAGAGAGAGAGAGAGAGAGAGAGAGAGAGAGAGTTAGAAGTGAGAGAATTAAATAGAATCAGCTGGAATGTTTTTGATGTAAGAGGAAAAGCAGCTCTTTGCCTCGTCATTCCACTTAATTCCGCGATCACCCTTGCAAGGAAATGAATAAAGTCCATTCAAAACCAGATTATGGGCGTCGGAAATGAGCTAAACACCTTTTCGGATTCATTATGCCCTTTCGATTATGTGGTATACAACGGTAAAAAGTTTATTGACCAAAACAATGGTAAGCTGACATTCACTTACCTAACTTGGTATAAAAGTCTATTTGACTTTGAAAATTCAAATCTTTCGCATAATAAATTAATTTGATCTTAACTGTGCCCCCAACTTTGGACAACTGTGCCCCCAACTTTTTTATATAATAATCGTCTTCACAAGTACTTTTGTTAATGAAGTGTAAGGCTTTTATTTCTTTATTGTGTCCAGTTTCGGAAATATGTTCGCCTAGAAACGAAGCATAAAATTTCTAAAAAGCATACAAAAATTATAATTAGTAATATTCTGTTATTCTTTTCATATTTAATTAATTTTCATGGTAACAGTAATAAAATTTCCAAAACAAAACAATTTTTCTATTTTTAAAAATGTTTTATTTCTAGGCGAACTTTCCAAAACTGTACAGTCACTATCTGTCGGTGTGCTGAACTGTAAATTTTAAATAATAGCTATTTTGATTCGAATGAGTTGTCATGGCCACGTCGTAACACCATTTCCTGTTACAGCAACGAGGTTAAGCGACGTTGGGTCTATTTAGTGTTTGTATGGGTGACCATCCTTTGCGTTCAGATGATGTAGCAAATCTTAGATGGTTCGAATCCCACGTAAAATTATTATTATTATTATTATTATTATTATTATTACTGAAATGGTAACCGAAATCACTTCTCGAAGGAGTCAAATACATCATCTTTCCAATAAATATTCCTTTCCATTTTAACACTTACTCTATAAGCTTCGTTACCAAGACTTTCAAATCAACAAAACTGCATGTAATTTCTGTAATTATTATATTTGGGAGTTGTTTAACCTCCCTCGTAGCGGCAAAGGTCATGTGGGAGTTGTTTAACCTCCCTCGTAACGGCAAAGGTCATGTGACTGAAGGGAGACCTACATCTTCACGTGGAATCTGAGCGATCAAAGCGTCGTTAAATCATCTGAAAACATAGGACGATCACGCCTCCAGCGTGTATAGAGTAATTTCACTCACTGCAAATGGAGGTAATTAAATACTTATCATGACTAACAAATCTAAGCGAATGTACACAGCCAAACTATAACACCAGCATTAACAGTCAGTTAAAAAAGTCTTCGTCTCTCTCTCTCTCTCTCTCTCTCTCTCTCTCTCTCTCTCTCTCTCTCTCTCTCTCTCTCTCTCTCTCTGTCTCTCTCTCTATGATAAGTATCGTCAAATAACATGAAATTTCGAGGGAGATGTGACTATTTTTTTGGTTCATTAAAAGGATACAGATTAAGAAAGTCTCGTAATAAAAATACTTTATTTATAAAAAAAAAACAATATTATATTTCGGGATAAGATAAAAATATCCTTTACAGTAACTAACTAACTAATTAAATTAAGAAAATGTGGAATAAAAATAACATTAGTTTTAGTAATATACTATTTACATCTAACATACCAATATATATTTTGTAACTATCTCTCAATCAATCCTACTATGATAGTCTTCTAATAGTTATGTACTTCGATGTGGAATTCCTATTTTTTTTTTTTATTTATATCTTTAATAACTGTTTATTATCATCAAATATAATAATATTAATAAATATTATATATTTTCTAACACTTAAGTAACAGCGTAACACTTTTGTAACACTTATGTGACAGCGTAACACTTTTGTAACACTTATGTGACAGCGTAACACTTTTGTAACACTTATCTGACATCCTAATATATTATGTCGATATAGGCATTAAACATTTTTTTCATTATGGTAAATACTTGATATCTATTCTATAATAGCTATACTAATCTATATGTGAAGGTCATTTACGATTAATATAAATATGTATTTAAAAAGGACTTATATATATATATATATATATATATATATATATATATATATATTATATATAAAGCTTTCGAGGTTTCTTATCTTTATATAGGATTCGTTTTGATGATTGACCAAAATGCTGCAGGAAAGCGCCTGTCAGATTTAGAGTTTATAAGTCATTGCAATTGTTTTATATTTTAAAAAGTTAAAAAAGTGTCTTAAAAAGATAAAAATCCTTCGTTCGTGATGTATTTTATGAAACAATTTACTCTATATTAACATTTTAAGGCGAATGAAAAGGATGAAATAGGAGTTGTGCGCGGAAGACATGTTATAACTGATGCAAAATCAGTTCCTTAAGCTAAGTGTGTGTGTGTGTGTGTGTATATATATATATATATATATATATATATATATATATATATATATATATAATATATATATATATTATGTATGGCAGTGTTCACTCCATCTTTTTTTGCACTTTTCTTTTCCTAAAATTATTACGTCTACCTCCTCTTTTGCGACCCTTTCTGGTTTTGTTCCGTCTGTTGAGGTGGTGTCTCTTTCTCCGCCATTGCCTCCGAAGGATCTTCGCTTGCTCAACCGTTATGACCTCCTCGGAAGGAACACGCGCTTCCGAGAATTCAGTGCCATCCGCGAAGTCCCTCTCTTCGCCGGTAAATGCATACGCTGAAAGTAGATCAGACCGAGTTTTACCATTTAGACCCGTTGACGGTATCGGCTTTTTTTTCATCGGAAAAGAAAATGTTCGACTTGATTTCGTTAAATAAGTGAGCTTCTACTCGGATGTCTGTAAACAGTTCGAGTAACTCTCCACCCTCTACTGTGAGTTACGGTACTAACCCCATGAACTTTACTTCCACCACTCCTAATGGCAATTGGAATGGGTCTTATCACTTCTCGGTCCGTGCTTGAATTTCTAGTTACGTAGGAAGACCCGGCTGATGAGAATGGCAATGGTCGCGAATCGTGACCAACAACATCGTTGCCGTAAGGATGACCAACGTAACTGAATCTTCCTCCTCCTGTGGTATAGGGCCAATTGTATTATCCCTTGTAGCAGTTGAGGAGGAGGGTATTAAGTTGTTAGAATAATGATCGGTGTTGAATCGATTTCCATGCAAGGGGGGGTCTACCGCTTTAACCGTCCAAAGCACTTGAATATGAATAAGAATAGGTCTTTGAGTGCTGTAAATGAGACCCACGTGACCCGTCTACATCACCCGTACTTACAGATGAAGTGGTTTGTAGTTTGAACGGGACTCATTGGTGGCACGCCTCTCATAACCGTATGAGGTGGTTGTATTTACAGGAAGAGGGATTGGTACATCCCAATCCCTATTATAGGTTGTTAATGTAGGACTTAATACGGATGAGGTAGAATTAGAAATGTTATATTTTGAACTACTATTACTATAATAGGATTTGTCATATTGAGTCCTTATATACTGTCTATTATGAAGGCGATCTTCGATAGTCGAATGTTTTTTATGATGATCACGGTTGACTGAATGGGTCTTACTGCGAGTTTGTTTGGAAGACCGCCTACTGTGAGCATCATAATCGACATCTGAATAACTATGCCAAGTAGGTTTATTCAGATCGTAATCATAAGAAGTACTGTGTCTACTAACATGCTTTCCTCATCGTTCTTTACAGGTACTCCGCTGCCTTATTACGTGTACTATATCGTTTTCTTTCACTGGTTTTAGAAGAAACTGAATCAGCTTAACTTCATTTTCATTAAATACATACTGCGGCGAAGTAGTAGTAGTAGGTAGTAGTAGATGGAGTGTAGTAGTAGAGGAGAAGAGGGGTAGTGTAAGTGTAGGGAGCTGTAGTGGTAGTAGTACTAGTAGTAGTAGAAGAAGTAGTTGTAGATGTTGTTGAAGTAGAAGTTGTAGAACGTGCTCGCTTATTTTTACGGCGTTCCCGTCTTCGGGTCTTTTTGCCTTTTGCAGGAGGTAAAACGTGTTCAGGCTCCCTTTGAACGCTTCCTATAATTACACTACCTTGTGGATACGCGGGTAATATTCTCTCAAAGCCTGTTTCTCCATACTCTTCATGCCGTTTCCCCGCTCTTACGGTGAGTTCCCAATGTCTTTCGCGTTCTAATGACCGTCTTTGTCGAAGTAGAGCCGTTAGGATGGGAGGTCTCAATTGTAGTGGACACCTTGGTCACTTTTGTAGAAGTTTGAACACCGGAGAGACAGCATACGTTATCTATCAAGTGAATAACTCCGTTTGCACTCATGTGAGAACTTAAAACATTGGCGCCATTCACCTACAAAGTAGTTTCAGATAATTTAATAACATAGAAGTATTTCACCATCATAGGAAAATATCAATAAACTAAAATAATACCAATTACGACTCTTTAAAGGTTCATCAAATTTTTCATTGTAAAATATTGCATTAAAATAAAAATATATTTATTTATTTTGTTGATAATTTTTTAATAACTTATAGTTAATTTTACCTAATTATAAAGTTCATTAAATTTAATCTCAGTTAATTAATGTTAAAAGTTTTATTTTTGTAAATTCCGCGCAAATCATTACTATTTTTTACGATTTATAAGATCGTTATACTATGCTGTTACCAAAGAAATTAAATGGATAAAAGTTGGGGTATTTATATACGTTACGATGGTACAGGGTGAGCGAAAAGTCCCTGTGCACCTGTCCACTTCCAACACAGTGCAAGTACAGGTTCACTACACTTCTTGAAGGTGCACAGGGACTTTTCGCTCACCCTGTATAATTACAGTATATAGTTTTCTTTATACAGTTACGAAAAAAAAGTTCGTAAAGAAAAATAAATTTCAGAAGAGACCCAAAATTACTAATTGGTTAATTTTTATATAGTTTTTTGAAAAAAAAAATAATTATTTATTTTGAGGTCTTTTTTATTTTAGTTTTACGGCGAACCTTTTTCCCCTAACTGTCCAATCGGTTCAAGAAGTCCTATTGATGAACTCTATGCTTCCCAGTTAAAGTACTTGAATATGAATAAGGGAGGGGTCTTATTTTGGTGATATTTTGCTCACCATTTATCAGTGAGAAACATGGAGTTTCACAACAGAACTTTTGGAATCGACTGTAGTCTATATTATAATTACAATGGCAAAATATGGAACTTTGACACTGTAACCCTCAAGCAAATTGATTTACCACCTAATTATTATTTTTTGAATCTTTTGTTTTCCAGAAGATAAAAATTCACCCTAAATATAAAGATAAATAAATTTTTTATTCAAGAAAACATTTAATTTCGCTTTTAACATACTGTCAGTTTTCCTTCAGAACCCTTCCTAACGTTGAAGTTTGTCTCTATTCCATCAATAGAGTAAATCAGTCCAGGTTCAAAAGAAGTTTCCGGAAACATGTTGACAGCTATATGGCTCGTGATGAGTTTCCTCACTTCTTGGCTGTTAGACACGATCCGTTCCATTTCTCCCTGAATTTTTCGAGATGATGTAATTTCGTTTAAATGAAAAGTAAATAAAACACATACCAACACAGCTGCAGCTTCCGTACAAAACCGCGATATTTTCACATTTTTATTCGTGGATGGCGACATTTAGCTTAATTTTAAAACCTAAGATTACCTAAAGCAGCGTAACTTAACCTAAGATAATCTTAATAATTTTTCATTATATTTAATAATTTCAATAATAAAAAGTAAGTTTAAGCCTATAGCGACACCGCTAATGTTGTTACACGTACGTTTGTGGCGCAATGAGCTCAGTGTGTATCCTAAAGATGGTTGTGAATATGTAAGGTGGCTAAGAACACACACACACACACACACACACACACACACACACACACACACACACACACACGCACTAAAGCGCTAAGAACAAATAGAAAAAAATCAAGTACTGCTTTTATTTCAGTTTCTAAAATGGAATAAGTTATATTCTTCTAATTAACTGCTTGGTATAAGTTTCGAAACGTATATTTCATCAGCCATAATTAATCTATTTTTCGTAGCTACCTCCTTCAAGTCATTAAAGGCAGCATCTGTTGGAACGAAGAAGGTGTAAAATACGTCTTCGCCAGGCCCCAAACTCAGAACTGAAGGTGATTCCGAAGTCACTGTCTTCAAAAAGCTTAAAAATGAACTGCGAAGAAAATATATTTATATTAAATTAAAGTAAATGCATTCTCTCGTTAGTAGTTTACTATTATTATTATTATTATTATTATTATTATTATATAACACACTTTTTTAGTGATACTTTGCTCATATAGTTTTAGAGACATAATATCACCATTTAAAATGTTCAATCACAGAAAAACGTTTATCCGAGAAACATGTATTGGAAATTTACTGTAAATTTTAAAGTTCACAAACAAATAATGATTGGTTAAAACAACGACGGTATGGCTTAAAACCTATTTCTTAACCAATTATTAATTGTTTGGAAATTTTGAAATTTGCATTATATTTTCAAAACATCTTTTCTTCGACGAACTTTTTTCCGCGACTGTATCTACATTGTTCAGAGTTATCAGAATAAGTAAAGGGATAAACTTTTAAAACCTACTGAAAAGAGTGTCCTCTTATGGATGTCAAAATATCTTCTACACTACGATTTGATGGAAAGATCACTTTATTAATGATGTGAATTACGCCATTTTGAGCTTCAAGGTCTGATTCTGTAATTTTGGCATCTTCCACTCCTACCGCTCTTCTCCAAACCTGGAGACGTACTGGGTTCTCTTCATCTAATGACATTATTCCCTGAAAAGAATAGGTTTTATCTATACTCTTCCATATAAACTTTTGCTTAATATCATCAAAATTTGAAATCGAAAGAAAATCATTAACTTACTGGTTTTTATGTTTCAAAACTCAATTGCCCAAATGACAAGTAGGGAAAGCCGAATAAATGAATGAATCAAACCTGATTATCAGTAATGGCATTGGTAAGGTGTCGTCCGTAGGCTCCGTGAAAACGAAGCATCAAGCCAGCGTATTCGGGATCGCGACGTGCTTTTGCCATCACTTCAGGAGACATTTCTTTTGTTCAGAAAAAGAGTAGAGGTATAATAGGATGTAGTGTTTAATTAACCCTTTCGCTCACGAATTATGACATAGGGTAAAAAAAAATTTGCCTTTATGTGGGGTTATACAAGAATCAATATGGATTATTTTTCAGCTACACAATCGTCTACCCAGTGAGTGAAAGGGTTAAAGTAAGTGAGGTAATTATTAACCCCTCCACTATCAACTTATGAAAACCAATGAACACTCTTCCCAACCAGATTTTTAGGATAAAATTTTCATTTCAATCGCGAATTTCGGACTCGAGTTAACCCTTTCAGCCCTAAATTTTTTGTAGGGTTAAGTTATGAATGCGTGTATTTGAAACGTTAGCAATTGGCATCTTCAGTCCTTAAAGGGTTAACTCGAGCATGGCGCTACAGGCAGGATCCCTCTATACGAATATATTCGGGCTTGACGGTTAAAGGATTAAATATTAATCACCATGGAAGGCCAGCGACTAGCACATTGCTCAAACCAAACTAATGAGGCCCACTGCGCTAACTCTCGAATTATTATCATACTAGGACCATCAGGAGTCGAACCCCCGACCTCAGTGTCTTTACTTCCCTCAAAGGGAAGTGGTACTATCCACTGAGCAATGGGCGGTGGCTAACTGAACAATACTAATTATTATATATATATATATATATATAGTATATGCAAGAAAGATATTTAATAGATTCAACATATTTCATAGATGAGAGCTGCATGGCTGCCTGCAATATTATATATGTTCACGCAAAGTGATTTCCGTAGTTCTGATAATAAACGTTCCCATAAATCTCAGCTGCATTTTTTTATTTCAAAAATATTTCTTATATACAGATAATCCTCTGTATTCCCTAATCAGTAAATATATTGAAATATTACTGAATTTCTCTTTGACTGTAAAAAAAAAAAAATCATTTTTTTAACACGTTTTCCTTATATGAAATTAATATATATATATATATATATATATATATATATATATATATATATATATATATGCGCCTCAGTGGTGTAGTGGTTAGCGTCGCTGACTACGAATCCATCGGCCCCGGGTTCGAGACCCGACGGCAGTCGGCGCGCAGCAAAACCCAGCTGTTCATCCATCCACACAATAAAGAAAGTGGTTGGTAGTTAAATGGGTACCCTAGGTCTTAACCTAGTGGTTAAGACGCTGGGCTGCTGATGGGGCGTGGTTCGGATTCCACGTTAAACTGTAGGTCTAAGGTGGAGTGAAAAGCTTGACCTTCGTCAGAATGAACAATTCGGGAGGAAGCTAACTAAAGGTAACCAAAGGTATATATATATATATATATATATATATATATATTAATAAGTCCTTGGACAAAATATACAGTTCGTTTCGTTCTGTACTGCAACAAGGGTTAAAGTATCTCTTCCTCTACTCCTTCTTCCCCCCCCCCGCAAAATAAAAAAGAAATTGTTTGATCAGTCTATATAATTTTATCATACCCTTGAATCAATAGCGTTATTGAGATATTCGACTGGGCGAAATTTTAATGAAATAAATGATTCTCTTTGGTCATGAAAAGCCCATCAAAGACTGTCCTTTTCATCGTGAGAGTCACAAACCAAAACCATAAAAAGAAAATGAAAAGAACTGCGGCCTTTTTTGCTTTGCAGCGCAACTGACCCATCCAAGCGTTTTCATCTGGTACGAAGAACGTGTAATCTCCCGTGTGACTCAGCGTTTCCTCCAGACCAGATTCCCTCACAAAATCGACGAACGTCTGGAGTTGCCTTGATTCTGCTAACTCAACGAGGTTCTTTGCTGAAAGCAATAGATAGAGAGCGATCATTTTTAAATAAAGTTCAAGATGGTCCAATGCTTTTTTAGAGAGAGAGAGAGAGAGAGAGAGAGAGAGAGAGAGAGAGAGTTACAAGGAGTTACAAGGAAAAGAAGTACCTCAAAAGGCCTTGCGGCCCATACCGAGGAGGTACCAATGGCAACGGGTGCCAGGGAAAATTTTGTCTTTCAAACTATGCTAGCAGTAGTAGAAAACTGGATAGAAAAGTAGAAGGCTCTCTCCCCACCCTCCGCTCCCTCCCTGCCAGAGGCAGGTACGGAAAAAGGTTGAAGAAAATACCTTGACCCTGGAAAAGTAGCCAAGGAAATTTTACAGGAAAGTGGAGAATATATAAATAGCTCTATATTTAGCTTGCTCACAGAGACACCGAGCAAGCGAACTCCTGCAGAGTTTTCTGAGATTTTAATCTTAAACTATGAGTGTGTTCTGTACTTTGCCTAGCCTATTTTTAAACAGATTTACACTTTGACTGGAAACATCCTCTGAGGGAAGTTGGTTCCAGATATCAACTATTTTACAGGAAAAGAAATTTCCGCAGACTGAGGTCCTAAATGTCTTTACACACTCAAATAGTGTGCAAGATTTCGTCTAACCTTTTCTTGAACTGATCCACAGAGGAACTGTTCACAACTTCCGAAGGTAACCTGTTCCATGTGTCACAGATCTTATACGTAACGTAATTCCCACACACACTAGTCCTAAACCACACACACTAGTCCTAAACCACACACACTAGTCCTAAACCGAGAGAGAGAGAGATCAATATTAGCTAAAACTGTAATCTATACTGCATACTCCATAATATTGTACTGTCCTTTTCATTGTATTTTAGCACCATCAAAAAACTAAAAAATTATTTATTAATTTACTTTTAGTTTTTACATGTTACACTTCTGGAGAATAAGATTTAGCTAATTTTTGTAAATTAAGAAAGACTAACACATGTAATAATAATAATAATAATAATAATAATAATAATAAACGTTGAGGAAGGCCAGAAACTGGTACAGCGCTCAGCCCAGACGAACACCATCGAGAGTCGAACTTCCACGAACCATGAATATATGGAAACAGTGTTACGCACTGAGCAGCAAGCGCTGACCCGACATACGTAATGCGAAACTATATTTACTCTGTATGAAGTATTCATCTACAACAAATAAATTTACTTACAAAATATTCATTTTTATATAATCTGGAAAACTGATGAAAATTATTTAATCAGAACGAAACAAATCCAAGTTATTTACACAAAGTGAAGAAAGATAAAAAAAAAATCATCATGAATATTAAACATTTAAAAAACTGGAAAAAAATTCAGGAGTAGAAAAATAATATTATGTAATATTTTTAAAACTTTAATTTTATTTTTATATAATCAAGAAAACTGATGAAAATGATTTAATCCGAACGAAACAAATCCAAGTTATTTACACGAATTGAAGAAAGATGAAAAAAAAAATCATCATGAATATTAAACATTTAAAAAACTGGAAAAAAATTCAATAGAAAAATAATATTATGTAATATTTTTAAAACTTTAATTTTATTTTTATAATCAAGAAAACTGATGAAAATTATTTAATCCGAACGAAACAAATCGAAGTTATTTACATGAATTGAAGAAAGATAAAAAAATCATCATGGCTATTAAACATTTAAAAAAACTGGAAAAAAATATCAGGAATAGAAAAGTAATCGTGTGTTGTAATATTTTTAAAACTTTAATTTTAAACTCGTATTTGTATTTTCTTCGCAGTTTAAACATTTCCAGTCTCGAAATTATTCTTCATAAATAGTATAGAATTCCAGAATCCACGCACAGAGCTACTGTAAATTTAGAGGAAAGTTAGCCTCATTCTTTCTGAATGAGACTATTTTTAGTTTTAGTTTCCCTGAAACTTACCATAAATTCTTCGCGATACTTTCACGACAGTCTGTTGCTGTAGTATTTTTACTTAATTAAAATTAGAAGTTTTTGCTACATTTTTTTTCTATATTTTGTAATACTGCACGATATGGGGCCGTTTTTTCAGTAGAGGTTCGTACAATTCAGTGACTATTTATTATTGCTATTATTATTATTTCTTGAAAGGATTAAGTGAAATCTTGTTTGGGTTCTGTTTATCATCAGTTTATCTTTACTGGAAGATTTTATACAAATTAACAAATAAATTTTAAATATTTTTGTTATGTATTTGAATGCCGTAACTGCTTGAGGTTTTTTTTTTTTTTTTTTTTGCTATATGAAAGTTCAATAAAACGCTCTTCAGGGAAATGAAATCTATAGAAATAATACTGATGATTTTTAAATTCAGCATCAATTCATGAGTGGTATTTGGGGGAAAATAATGTGAACAGTTGGAGGGACAGTGTATTCGGCACCCATTTATTTTGTTAGTTTTTCAACCAATTATGATTTTTTGTTGATTTTTTAAAATTTTTTGTATTTTTCATAATTTTATTTTATCGAGAAGCGCTTTTTACACAACTATACACGTATATAAAGTTTATTTGTACCCCCTACTCTAATAATAGGGATATTTACCTGAACTGTTTGTATATACATTTTATAAGTTAATTAATTATTTCAATAATGCAATAGCAAAGTGTATTGAAATGAAAGGTAAATACTTTCATTCACGTCCTTTCACGACAAAAAGTTCGCCAAATATTCAAATTATGACCCATCTATTTTTTTCAGACTTTCGTTTCCAACGTTCAACCATTTGCGTTGTAATTTTTCCCATCTCCGTTCACGGTCTCTTCCTCCATTACGGAAGGCAAAGTTCCGTTCCTAACCCAAACGTATGCCAAGGGTTGGTGTGTAAGGTTAATCAGGAGGTATCTCGAGAAAGCTTTTTACCCTATTAAAAGTTTGGCTCCATTTATCTCCCTTACCTCTGTCCGGAAGAAGAACATCATCTATCATATGAATAATTCCATTTTTGCCGAGGTTGAAATTTCCTCTGAGCTTCGTGTCTTCGACGTAAGCGCCATCTATGTCGCAATTAAAAGTTAGTTTGTTGTTGGACATCGTTCTTACTTTGTGCTCTCCCGTTATGGCAGATTCGCAAATGACGTGTGGAATCACGTGGTTCTGTAGTAACGCTGTATGCGAAAGGAATTACGTTTTAGAGAATAAAAACTAGTAGATTAGGAAGACTATGTATAAAAGTTCATTCAATATTTTACGTTAGTAGTTAGTGTATATCTTTTGCTATTTCAGTTATAACATTCGCTTAACAATAACTACCATTTATTATCATTTATTACCATTTATTTGGTATTTAATAATGAATAATAACATTTTCTTTTCATAAAAATAACCTAAATAGTATTATTTCTTATTTGTAATGTTCTTAAATAATAATTAAGCATTCGTGCATCTTTATTCTCCCATAAGTTAGAAGATAATCACTTTTCTTTTTATTTTGCCCATGTCGAAAATGATTCTTAATTTGGCAACACAGTAACGAAGTTCGTACCTAGTCTCGCCTCTCGATCGTTAATGATTTTTTCTCTTCTAGAGTCTGGTAACTTCTGGAAAGCTTCGTCAGAGGGAGCCATAATCGAAATTGAGTCTTGCAAAGTTCGTAAAACATTTATGTAGCCACTCTTCTCAAGCATCTCAGCAAGAACTTCGAATCTACCATCCTATATCGTGTGAAATATAGAATTTTATCGAAGGTACAGTATCATAAATGAAAATCTACATCTGTACTTTCCAAACTTTCACTTGTGTAGAAGAAAAACCGTGATTTATTAAGAGTATATTAGAGTTAACTGTATTAGAAACCGCTCCCTGCCTTTGAATTCACGCAATGGGCACTAAATGACTTTAGTTTTTGACCCCGTCCCTTACATTGAGGACCATGTCCGCGACGTTGTTTGATATTCCGACGGAAGGGTCGAGAACGCCATCAATCACGTGGACAATTCCATTAGTCGCTTCCTGGTCCTTCCGCACCAGAAGAGCGCAATTAATAGTCGTCATCTGAGGGAAGTAAAATTAATTTATCTCCAAAACATTACTTGGGTAAAAAATCCTAAGCTTTGTAAGTGTTTATAATTCTACGTAAACACGAGAAATATGATGCTTACATGGCTTATTGTTTATAAAATATTATATACAATTATATTCTTATGACAAAATATAGGTCGCCTATGAAGTTTAACCTATAACATAATTGAACAACAACAACACCAATAATAATAATAATAATAATAATAATAATAATAATAATAAATAAATTATTATTATTATTATTATTATTATTATTGTATCCATACATAAGAAAAATGTTACATATAGTTGTATATATAAAATTAAATAAATCAATTTATCCGTACCCCATTGGAATATTTATTGATGCGGATATTGTGCCCCTGATGACGAGTTTCGATTGTCTGGTCCCCGTCGAAATCCTCTGAGCGGAGCTTCGAAGGAGCAATGTGATAAAGAAGAATTGGGTTCTTCGGATTACCTCTGTAAGAGTCGATTTGGCTTTGCAGAGACCCACGAATCGCCTGATCAAATACGCAAATAAACAATTAAATAGTGAATTCAACTATATATATATATATATATATATATATCTATATATATATATATATATATATATTATATATATATATAATATATATATATATATATATATATATATATATATATATATATATATACTGTGTGTGTATATCTCGTAACCTTGTAGCAGTTCCGTGCGTTGGTCTCTCTTCACACGAAGGTCAAGCTGTTAGGCCAACCTCTAGGCCTAGCTTCGTGGAGGAGCGAGTTGCTCTCTTGCGATTTCCATCGCACATAGTCAGGCACACCCGGCTCATCTGGTGCCGTCCTGATTCAGGGGTCTAGTTTTCTTTTGACAATTTTACACTGATACCATCGCCATGTTCCTGATCTCCTTCGGAAAATGGTTAAATAGTCTTGACCCCCTGACAACTAAGCTATTTTCTACTAGAGTTGAGGGTGTCCCTTGTCTGACTCTTGTTTGGTAACACTACACATTCTTCTACCTTTCCTATTTTCCACTGTTGTTTGGGTGGTTACAGGGTTCAGCTTGAGGTTAGGTACCAGTTTCCCATTATTTTTCACATGGAAATTATGGTATATATCTCTCGTTTTCTTTCCAGTGAATACTGTATAGATTTAAGTTACGAAATCTTTCCCAGTAGTTGAGTTCTTTGCAGCCATCAATCTTGGCTGTGAAATTATTTTTAATTTCTTCTAGTTTATTATTTCTTCCTTTTATATGGAGACGTCAAAACTAAACAGTATTCAAGTTGTGGTGTGATCAGGTTTCTCAGCAGGAGGACCATTACTTTTTTGTCATTTTGCTTTCTTTATCGCTATCTGATTTTACGCCTCAAATTTCGCGTCGTCGATCATTATAACCCATAAACCTATTGCTTTCTTTTCTCTGAATTTCCTGTCTATCTGGGGCATAATATGCTATCTGTTTTAGCTGCTCATTTCTTCCATATCTCAAGAGCTGAAATTTCTCGGCGTTAAATTTCATGTTGTTGTCTTCTGACCATTTTCTATTCTGTTCGTGCCCTCTGTAGAACCTTCATCTCTTCTGCTTAACTGATTTTTCTGCTGATTTTTGTATCGTCTGCAAAAGATGTTACTATACTGTTGTTGGCTACTACAGTGTCTGTGTCTGTCGCATGATAATGAATAGGAGTAGGGCCAATACTGTTCCTTGTGGTACTGAGCTGCGTACTTCCAATTCTGATGATGATATACCTTTGATTTTTACGACCTGCTGACGTTCCCTGAGGAAAATGTAGATCTATTTTCCCACTTTGCCTGTTATTACTATGTGTTTCATTCTATGTGCTATTATACCATGATCATATTTATTGAACGTTTTAGCAAAATCCGTGTATATGACATCGTAGTTTTCACTGCTTTGAAGTGCGTCTATATTATTGTAATATTGTTTTATTAGTTGTGATAGTCATGATTTTATTGATCGGAATCCGTGCTGGGGATTGAATCTTCCAGTGCCTCTAAGAAGCCATAGATTTTCTCTCTAAATATTCTTTCAAATATTTTGGTGAGATGGGACGTCAGTGACACTGGTCCATAGTTCTTTGCTTGTGATCTATCCCCTCCTTTATACGAGGCGTCGTGAGTACGAGGGGGCAAACTCGCCAAACCAGTTTTGAGATAGACGCGTTTAAACTTTGTGACTATTGTGTACGAAGGGCACATAGCGCAAATACACCATTGAAAATAACTACATTTTGAGCGTACGAAAGGGTACTTGGCTATACCAAGTTGTCTGTGGATGGGGAAGGGTTGAACTATGTATTCCTGGAACAATCGCAAAATCACCACTGTGGCGAGTTCGCCCCTCGTACTCGCGACGCCTCATATATAGGACATGTTTGTTCTTCTCAGGGTGCTCGGTATTTACCCCGTGTCCAGGGATTTTCTCCATATCCAGTATGGATACGTACGTGTAGCTATTCCATTTTTACAGTTTTTAATGAATAAAGCGTTCCATTTGTCCGGACTTGCAGCTGAATATGATTTCATTTGTTCTATAGCTTCTGGGGTAAAATCAGAATCTGTTATACACTCTTGTAATTTCTCTTCAAAGAATGCATTTCTGTCAGGTATCACTTTGCCACATTTTGGCGTACTGAAAACTGATAAGTACTGGGCTCGCAATGTTTCAGATATTTCTTTCAACTCGTTGGTTAGTTCATTGTTTCCTTTCTTTAAGGGCCCGATAGTGGCGCACGTTCTTGTTTTCCTTTTCGCATAGCTACAGAAGTATTTTGGTTTTTTCCTTTATTACTTTGACCGCATTTTTCCTCTTTCCTCTCTGTATGGCTCTTAATAGGGCTTGTATTTCCTATCGATACTCTCCACTTTTTTCTTGTATTACTTCCGTGGTATTGTTGTCTGTGCACTTAATTAACTTTGTAGCTACTCTCTTTCTTTTGCGGGATATTGTTCCCCTTTGCCTCTCCAAAAAATTCCTCTTTCCTTTTGGCTGTGCTTTCGGAACATATTTTTCTAAAATTTCCAGTGTCTTTTCTTCCAAGTTTGTTAGCATTTCTTCGGTTGTTTTATCCTCTAAAACTGTTTTCCACTCTATATGGGCCATGTGGGATCTGATTTCTTCCCAATTTATGATCTTGGAGTTTAGGTTAAAAATCTGAAATTTGCTTCTTTCTTTCTCTCTCTCTCTCTCTCTCTCTCTCTCTCTCTCTCTATATATTATATATATATACAAACTCAGAATGGTTCCCTGAGAACATTATATGTTAAACACAGACCGTGCATGGAACAAGGAACTCTTCTGGGAAAATTAAATCCACTATAGTCCGAATAAGTAATGGTAAATGACAAATACCATAGTTTTTTTCCTTTTCATGATTTTAGCCCGACGTAGCCACGTCGGGCTAAAATCATGAAAAAGGAAAAAACTATGGTATTTGTCATTTACCATTACTTATTCGGACTATAGTGGATTTAATTTTCCCAGAAGAGTTCCTTGTTCCATGCACGGTCTGTGTTTAACATATAATGTTCTCAGGGAACCATTCTGAGTTTGTGTATACTAAACGGACGTGTTTCGTGCCTTGAAAAGTGGACGCTCAATGTCCCGGTTGAGGTTTAAGTTTTGGTTTTTTTGGCTAAAAATACAATATTACCCCCTTTTTCTTTGATTTATTCAACACGACGTGAATGCAACGAGTCTTTTACTTATATAGAGGTTCTGAGTGTAGGGATCTAGGTTTGCTTTAAACCCTAGATCCACGTCCCAAAGCTGGATCCTGTCTGCTTTGCAGATAGCTGGTGAGGGAAGCTATATTTATGGGATCTCTTTGCGAGAGACCCGTTGCCCACGTCGGGCTAAAATCATGAAAAAGGAAAAAAACTATGGTATTTGTCATTTACCATTACTTATTCGGACTATAGTGGATTTAATTTTCCCAGAAGAGTTCCTTGTTCCATGCACGGTCTGTGTTTAACATATAATGTTCTCAGGGAACCATTCTGAGTTTGTGTATACTAAACGGACGTGTTTCGTGCCTTGAAAAGTGGACGCTCAATGTCCCGGTTGAGGTTTAAGTTTTGGTTTTTTTGGCTAAAAATACAATAGTTACCCCCTTTTTCTTTGATTTATTCAACACGACGTGAATGCAACGAGTCTTTTACTTATATAGAGGTTCTGAGTGTAGGGATCTAGGTTTGCTTTAAACCCTAGATCCACGTCCCAAAGCTGGATCCTGTCTGCTTTGCAGATAGCTGGTGAGGGAAGCTATATTTATGGGATCTCTTTGCGAGAGACCCGTTGCCCACGTCGGGCTAAAATCATGAAAAAGGAAAAAAACTATGGTATTTGTCATTTACCATTACTTATTCGGACTATAGTGGATTTAATTTTCCCAGAAGAGTTCCTTGTTCCATGCACGGTCTGTGTTTAACATATAATGTTCTCAGGGAACCATTCTGAGTTTGTGTATACTAAACGGACGTGTTTCGTGCCTTGAAAAGTGGACGCTCAATGTCCCGGTTGAGGTTTAAGTTTTGGTTTTTTTGGCTAAAAATACAATAGTTACCCCCTTTTTCTTTGATTTATTCAACACGACGTGAATGCAACGAGTCTTTTACTTATATAGAGGTTCTGAGTGTAGGGATCTAGGTTTGCTTTAAACCCTAGATCCACGTCCCAAAGCTGGATCCTGTCTGCTTTGCAGATAGCTGGTGAGGGAAGCTATATTTATGGGATCTCTTTGCGAGAGACCCGTTGCCCACGTCGGGCTAAAATCATGAAAAAGGAAAAAAACTATGGTATTGTCATTTACCATTACTTATTCGGACTATAGTGATTTAATTTTCCCAGAAGAGTTCCTTGTTCCATGCACGGTCTGTGTTTAACATATATATATATATATATATATATATATATAGAGAGAGAGAGAGAGAGAGAGAGAGAGAGAGAGAGAGAGAACTACACAAACAAATCGAATTTCATAAGGTAATGTTGATGTCGGTGAATTATTCTAGATCGACCTTATGCGAGTACAAGAATTTCAGATGAAAATAAAAAGTTTGCTCAATATTTTAACCTATACTTACACTTCAGATTTTTATGAAAATTACTAACTTAACCGGACCAAACCCAACCTAGCGTAACCTAATGAGACAAAGTGTTACAACTAAACCAAACAGAACCTAACCTAAACTAATTTAACTAACTTAACATGAATTTAATTGACATGCATAAGGTCGAGATTTTCGACATTATAAGTTCAAAAATTTTGGTATCAACACTGTGCAGATCGATACTGTGCGGATCGACAGTACTTCACTATCCCAACAGAGAGACAGACAGACAGACAGACAAAGAGAAAATATTGAAGTAATCGTAATATTTATAATAATTATAATTAAACTGTTTTAGTTAATTAATTTCTAAAGTGATTTAGAGTAACGACGCTACATTTAATAAAAATGTTAAACAAGATAAATGAATCAAATGTTTATTTTATATAACAACAGTCATTTACAACTTTTCGCATGCTAAAAGGGCATCTGCAGTCTAAGGAAAAACAAATTTGGACAAGGATAACAAGGATACACGATACATTTACTAACAGTGTTTACAGGCTTGTAAAAGGATCACTTCGTAATAGAATATGAAAAGAACAGACCTATACAAATCCTACAAACTAACATACTAACTGCCAAACATGAATGACATACGAGGATTTATGGGAAAGACACAAGGACACAAGCGCCCTTTCTGCAATAAATAACAATTAGTTGAGGATATTTAACCTCATTCTTAACTTCTGAGGTCTATTACAATGAATAAACAACCCAAGTTGATAATAGCAATCTCAAAATGAAAATAAAGACTTCCTCCCTCACTGCATCATCTATAGTGTAGCGCGTGTATTGAACGAAATATTGGATGCAGCCTACCTCTACCATCTATACGCTATTAGGAGTATGATGTCTCAATTTACTAGTATTTCAAGTGTCTTATTTAATGAACATTCATTGGTAATTTGGTTACGCGTCTCAGTTGAAACGTATAATTCATACACACCCGTTTGTAATCTGATTATACTTTGAACGTGTTTAACCAAAGTAGTGATGAATGTCCAACGAATTACATATCTGAAATGCTACTGAAATGGAACGCGGCTTGTATTAACATACGCCTAATAAACTTCGGGGTGTGGAGCTCCAAAAAATATTTCAAAACATTGATACAAACGAAACCTCATTTAGTATTTTTAGTTTCTTTTTGTTCCTTGTTTGGGAATATGTCAAATCAAAACCAAAAATGAGGCTCCAAACTTGCGTTCAAACAGTTCTCAAAGACAGACAAACCAAATACCTCACGTTTTCTATCCTGATTTACATAACGCAAGTCATGCTGTCATTGAGTATTTTATCCTATTATAGTTGAACTTATATACAACACTATAAAAGAACTGTAATGTAATTGTAATGTGCAATTGTGCATGAAAAGTAGTTTCACGAAATAACTTAAACTTTTAAAGACCCCAAAATTACTAATTAGTAATGATTTAAGATTTTTTCCAAAATCTTATTTTCGGCGAACTTATTTCCGCAACTATAAATTTATATGTTAATAGTCTTTATTTAAAAGTTTTAAAACGTACAGTAGACGAGAAAAGTCTGTATTCTAAACTACTGTAGAATAAGGGTCTGTATACTCTTCCACCACGACATTACAAAAACACAATATCTTATCATCTCTGCGATTTAAAGATTAAAAGCCCAAACAGAAGTATGCGAAAAAATGCATTAACGAAGACCTTTCATGTAGAGGATGTTGGAATGAAGAGAATAAAAGCTGACATGCACGAACTCTTATAAAACATGACCTACATCGAAAGCTTCGTTGGTGGGCGCGAACAGCGTGTAAGCTCCTGCACTCTCCAACTCATTTTGCAGCCCTGATTCACGGATGTAGGCCGCCCATTTGGTTGCGCCTAACGACACTGCCGTCTCCAACAAATTCTTCAGAGGTTTAACTAAAATCAAAAAGTTAAATATATATATTAAAATAAAATTGCGAAACAACTTTACTATTAATAAGCATAAGGCTTTTGTGGATCGGAACCCACGTAAAATTGTAGGTCCCCTCCGCCACCACGGAGGACATGCGCAATACACAATTACAAACACAGTTAGGTAGCCCAACCATGAGTAGATCCTAGGAGGGTCTTTGTTGGTCTGAAACATTATAACATTATAACATATATATATATATATATATAAAAATGAAAGTCTTTAATTAAACAATCCATCATGTGAGGCGAACTTATATTAAATCCATCGCTCTTGGTCGTAATTAAAACAAAGAAAAATCTGGCTCAAGAACTCACCCAAAGTGCATCCATCTTCCCCATCGATTTGATCAAATCCTTCACAACATTCGAACCGAATCCGACTTTGGAAAAAGGAAATTAAAACTTAAATTATTCTCATCGTCTGCCTTAAATTACGAAAACTTATAACGATAAAGAATTCTAGCCTTATTTTGAAGATTATATACGAGTCATATGATCAATGCAAATTCAATTGTATTTTAATATCTTCGTGTTTAGAAGTGTTTCATACTAAATTTACTAAAGGTTCTTCTTATTCTTATTCTTATTCTTCTTCCTCTTCTTCTTCTTCTTCTTCTTCTTCTTCTCTTCTTCTTCTTCTTATTCATGGCAAATGTAGTTTTTTATGTATATTTGATAATAATGATAATATAGGGTGATTCACTCGCTGGTAGCCCCAGAGTATCACTAATACGATACTCCGGGGCTACCAACGAGTGAATCACCCTGTACAAAGTTCCTTACATATATTTATCTATATTGTATCCTATAAATATAATTATAATAATAATATGATAATATAATAATGCTAAAATATAATTATGGTATACTGTACTTTAATTTGGTATTTTAGGACTATTTCAGTAATAAATGTAGCATTTTTGTCTTATTGTGTTATGCGCTTGGTATCTAAAGTACATCCATTGTTTTATCTCTCTATCTACCTATCTATCTATACAGTATATATATTGATGTACTTTGTGTATATGTATATATATATACAGGGTGGCCGAGAATTATCTGTACAATTTTTGGCTGTTATTAAAAGTCAACCATGAAGTGTAGAAATTCCAGTGTTGTCCCATTTTACAGAGAATCTCATTAACTTTTTTCTGATACCACGTTTTGACAAGTTTTTTAGAAATGTACGCGGGTGACAGACATTGCTGATTTAAAAGCAAGAATCACAGCTGCTATTGAGCGAATTGATATGGATATGCTGCAGCGTACATGGCAACATTTGGAGTATCGATTGGATGTTTTGCGAATCACTAATGGTGCACATATCGAATGTTTGTAACAACGTTACTTTAATAAAAGAAACTTTTGAAAATACAGATTCTAAATAATCTTGTTTAAGAATTTTACGTGTGTTATCAAGAATTTTATTAAAAGATGAAATTGTACAGATAATGTTCGGACACACTGGAATTTCTAAAAAACTTGTCAAAACTTGGTATCAGAAAAACCTTAATGAGATTCTCTGTAAAATGGGACAACACTGGAATTTCTACACTTCATGGTTGACTTTTAATAACAGCAATTGTACAGATAATTCTCGGACACCCTGTATATATATATATATATATATATATATATATATATATATATATATATTATAATATATATATATATATATTATATATATATAAACACCCATGAATGTCTGTCAGTCGGTCACGCTCGAAAAGAAAAGAAGATTCTTGATATATATATATATATATATATATATATATATATATATATATATATATATATATATATATATATATATATATATATATATATATATGGGCGATATTTGTATTTTAATATGGGCGATATTTGTATTTTAATGCATTAGAAAAAGGCGTAATGAATTCTACTTTTAATTGTAATTGTAAAAAGTCTATCTATAATAATAAAAGGACGCCCGTGTGTGTGTGTGTGTGTGTGTGTGTGTGTGTGGGTGTGGGTGTGGGTGTGTGTGTGGGTCAACTGTACGCCCTTGACGATTGGTTAGGTTAAGTCGTGATATTTTCGTTAGCTTTAACCAAAATATCACGACTTAACCTAACCAATCGTCAAGGGCGTACAATTAACCTAACCGGGCATTCAATTAACCTAACTAATAACAGTCTTCGAAAATATTCGACCGTCGGCTGGGATATTTTTGCTACCCGCACGAAGGGCGGGTTTTCGGCTAGTATATATATAAGTAGATAAAACATAAGTAGATAAAACATTGGAAATACAATAGCTGTACCTTAGGTATGAAGAGTACAATGAAACAAAAATAATGCCTGCATTACTGTACTTAAAGTAGTCCAAAGTACCAGATTTAGAGTGTAAGTATTCTACTGCAAGCACAGTAAACAACCCTCGTTCTTCAACTGTAATAATCTTTCTTATACTTTATCAGGTTCATAAAAAAACTGCAAATTTTCCTAATTTTCTTTATGCCAATTCTCTTTTCCTTCCTATGTTCGTCCCTTTTTTTGGATTCTTTTATGTTTCTAGTACATACTACAGGGCGTCTCAAAAGTCGAGCACCATAGGCTAATATAGTTTTATTAATTTAATATAACCTATGGTGCGCGACTTCTGAGACAGCCCGTAATTGACACCATTCTAACAATTCTTAAACTGTTTAAAAAGAATTCTACATTAAAACTTACGTTTTCTTTCCGCAAATTTTTCTGTTGAGCCAATAGCGACACTCTGTCCAAAATTCTTTCGATGTACCGGGAACTTCCTCTACCACGCAAGCATTAGGTCTGAAATTAAAATAAACGATTTTATTAACAAAATAAAAGTAAAATTCGGGCATCATTCGTTATATATTCCTTAACTATTATACCCATGAGATGGACATGAATGAATGAATGAATTTGTGCTTGATTTCAATGTATAGACCAGTGGTTCCCAACCTTTTTTCTGCTGCGACCCTAAGTTGGCCACCAACAGGACCTCCAGACACTCAGGCTTATGATAAAATTTAAATAAATATATAAATATAAATTGAATTAAGAAATAGTGAATACAGTGAACCTTCGCGACCCTACTTGAGGACCCCCGCGACCCGAGGTTGGGAACCACTGGTACAGACGAACGAGTGTTATCGTAGTGAACCGTTCGTTGCTCGTAAAGGGTTTTGAACAAAATGGACTTCAAAATGACAAAAATATATTTAAAATATATATATATATATATATATATATTGGTGAACGTATCATTTTAATTATAATGAAATATGTTGCTTAAGATCTTAACATTTTGTTTGCAAAATTTAAATATTGGAACTTTATTTAAGAGGTATAAAAAAGTAATATCCGATAATTTAAATTTGAAAACAACTGTGTCAAACTGAGTCATATCACTAAGGAAGCACACCACACGGCCTTAACATGTTCGTTGAAGCACGTTATTGATTCATCCCTATATTTAGTAATCCAATATATATATATATATATATATATATATATATATATAAACCAACTATTTTTTATTTATACTTTAATCAAAATCTTTTTTATCAGATTAAGATACCATATAAGGAACGCCTCAAAACTACATATTACATATATAACCTTCGGTTATATAATGCTAATAATAATTTCGCAGATAATGGAATTTTCTTACCACTTCGAAGAAAAACAGAATCAAGGTAACGATCGATGATATATAAATAAGTGTGTTTCAACAAGCGCTTACTCTGCATGTTCTAAGAAATATCTATATAAGGATAGGTCTACGTAACCTTTTTTTTTATTTTTTTTTTATACTTACGTTACGTTTTCCTTTGGCTTTACTTACATTTTTTACTTACTATTTAAGACTTAAATATATAAAAGGACACTTGCAAAAGTGAAGTAATTACTTGGCAAAGGTTACTATGAGATAATTGGTTTGAAATAGAGTTTCAGTAAAACAATAGAAAAATAGGAAAAAACTTGTATGGGAACAATGATTTGCTTGCTTGTTCGTTCAGCTAGATTAATTTGTATACTAGAAAGTAATAGTAATAGCGCTAATAGTAATAGTACTAATAATAATAGATATTTCTATTTGTTACGCATTTTATATTTTTATAATGCTAGAACGTTCCTGAATTATTATTATTATTAGTTGTATATATATGTGTGTGTGTGTGTGTATATGTATATATATAACGACAGTAATAAAATTTTAAGACTACATACTTAAATACTTTAGTTTCCAATATCAGGATTATATTCTCTCGATTCAGTAAAGGAAATCACGAGAGAGAGAGAGAGAGAGAGAGAGAGAGAGAGAGAGAGAATCCTTAACTTTCTAAATGAGATTTTGGCATCTCTTCAAAATGTTATAGAGCGTGTGAGATTTGTACTTTTGTAATGTATATTAAAAAAAATTAGAGTATTAGGACACACTGGACCTGATCACACGAAGAGAATAAACAGAGTCACATCTGTATAATCGTCACCGCAATTCTTCTACAATCTACACCAACATTCGGTCCTGTTAAGCTTACGCGGATTCTCCTGTGGTTCTCAAATCGCCTCTGTTCTCACGCCCACCCATAATTTCCTTGATGAGACTTTCAGCAGGTTCTCATCGCATCGCATTTATCACCATTACTCGATGTGTTTACCCAGACCCAGGGCCGGATTATGACATTCTGAGGCTCTAAGCTATGTCAAGTTTAAAATTAGGATAAAAAATAAATTTATTTAATAAATTTAAATTTAATAAATAAATGTAAGAGGTCCTTCACATTGTGAGACCCTAAGCTGTAGCTTAGTTAGCTTATCCCTCAATCCGGTACTGCGGGACCAGACCATTCCCAAGCACCATGCAGCGGTGATACGTCAACTTGGTTTTGTCAGCTGGCAATTAGAGTGCGTTGCTCCCTACGTTCAATTTAGATAACGTAATAGTATTGAAAGCATTTATGCGGAAGCTGACAAGAGGTTAGTCAGACGAAAAAGTGGCGTGGGAAACTTGAAACATTATACAGGAAATAAAGAAATGAAGCCACAATAAAGAATGAGTATTTTAGAGCGCAAGCTTTCGACCTATTCTAAGGGTCTTCATCAATTGCGAATGAAGTGAGACAGGATACAGTGAGACAGGTTTTATGCCTTTAATTCAACTTCTCGTAACTAAGAAAATCTACTTAATAAAAAGGAAATACTCAATTCATATTGTATCCTATATGGATTCCAGATATATTTTGAAATATTTAACATTACAGACATAAACTTTGCGGTTGAAATCTGATTAAATGATTTGATAAGTCTCGGTTTACCCAACACCGTATTCATCAATGTTAACGATATTTCTACATTTTGTTATAAGCTCGCTTTCATTGTCTCCTTAGACTGTTACATAATATACACGGTGTTTTAGGTGGACCCTAAAAATATGGTAACGAACCACTTCATATTAGATACGGAATTACTATGACAAACTTCAAATACCAAATACCAAATACAAACTACAAATTGGCGGAATTTGAAGTTTGTATTTGGTATTTGGTATTTGAAGTTTTTCATAGTAATTCCGTAACTAATATGAAGTGTTTCTTTTCCATATTTCTGGGGTCGACCTGAAACGCACTGTAGATTGAATAACTGTATACTTAAAAAACCGTTTGAACTATGTGCGGAGATGATGTCATATATAGGATCCTACTAATAATTAATATTTTTGTAGTAATTATCAGTAGTAAAATGGCACCAATACCAGCAGTTAATTCATTTCTACAGTACTCACCCGGTGATTCGTGAGTCACTCAACTGTGAATCGAGTTAACCGTGATTTATTAATTATGACCATTGTGTACATATCCGTGATCATGACACCGAGTTAACCGTGATATGGCTCGTCTCCCGCCATCCCACCACAACGCGCCTCAGTCAGGTCTCTCCTCGCTACTAAAGACAATTACTATTAGTAGCAATGTTAGCAGAGGAACGGGTTACAATCTTCGGTAGCCAATAAACTTCACGTCCAGCGGTGAGTACAAACTACTTAATTGTATATTATACTGTAATAGAATAATACTGTGTGTGGTGGCGCGCGAGGTGGGAAACCAGTCAGTGGTGAAGGCAGCAGCGGCTGCACCACCCACCTACAGGAGGAGTATACTGAATTAACCCTGAAATCGAGTTATCCATGATCAAGGACTGCCCCTCAATCACGGATAACTGAGTGAGTACTGTAGAACTTTCAGTTACTAGTAATAGTAACTTAATAACTTATTATTTTAGTATAAAATGTACTGCTATTTGTAATAGTACTTTAGGAAGACCATTCATTAACCATTTAATTTTATTTCTATATTAAAACATTTAATTCTACGGACTTTTATATAATGTTTTATTAGTAGTGAAACATTAGTGTAGTACTGAAGTCACACGTTTCAGTGTGTTGTTACGTTAATACTTGTTTGTTTTAATAGTTTATTCGTAATTAAAAACGTTTTTGATACCTGAGATGTCAAACAACACGCTACGGTATTTACTCAGTTACTTAATATTAAATTTCAATGTAAGTAAACGGGTTTAACTCGAAACGTCTGGAGAGAAACTTTTCGTATCCATTCTTCAGAGATATGAATTATTACATACATACATACATACATACATACATTATCAAAGATCTCATTGGACTACGTCGTGGCCACGTCTCAACACCGCTTCACGTTAGATCAGCGAGGTTAAATGACGTTGGGTGACCGCTCAGATGAAGTAGAGACCCGTAGATAGTTCGAATACCACGTAAAGTTGTAGGTCCCCTCCGTCACATGACCTTTGCCTTTACAAGGAAGTTAAACAACTCAAACATTATTATTATTATGATTATTATAATTATTATTATTTTCCTTCATCATACTGAGTGTTGGAGATGAAGTTTGGATCTCAAGTTAAACGTTCTATCCTAAGATGACGTGATTTGGTGTCCTCCATTAGGATATCTCCCTGACCACCTTAACCGATTGCTACCTACTGAGCAGGAGGAGTTTACGTAGTAGGAGTGAAAGTAGTTCTTTTTCGGTCGTCATGCATGAGCTGTTGTTTTTCTGACACCGATATGGTGGATCCATTGTCCAAATTCCCTTTATTTTGGTTGTGTTGGACAGATGGTAGTCATCAAAAAGTTTCATTCTAAGATGCGCGCGAGTCCGGTTTGACAGGTTCTCAAATGCATATTTGTAGTTGTATCAGTAATGCCATATGCCCGCCCATTTCAGTACGAGTAAAGCAGGTTTAAAAAAAAAGGGTTGGATGGATGGATGGAGAGAAAATTGCAGTCATATATTCTCTGATCCATTTCTGCCTATATAAAAAACAACTGTTTCAAATATATACGTACATTGACCAATATTCAAATACAGTGACCCTCGCAAGCGACTATTTTTGAATCCTTGTAAATTTTGTGGCAGTTTTCATAGTCTTGAAAAAATCATTTAAATGAAAGAATTTCAACTATTAAATGTAGTGATTCAGTAAATAAAAGACATTTTGTTTATACGAAAGGTTTTTTATATCTGTTTAACGGGTAAAAAGTATCTACAATTTAGATTTACGTTACTACAACACATAATATTTTGTAGTAACGAGCAACTCTGATTCGTGAAGTTAATGTTGGAAGCAAGATTCCTAAGAAGGTCAGTGGACGTGAGATCCCGTGGGTGGAAAACAGGAAACTAGGAAAGCATGATGGATGATTTGCGCAGACAGCTGCTTGACAGCTCCTTTCACATGTGCCGGCAAAAAATAGGTCAATCTTGTTTATGATTGTCACAGTTTTAGAGTGAAAAAAATATCCAATTATTATTCAGATCAAGCACATAACGTTTATCATGGATGTGTATCATTATCGAACATGATATATATATATATATATATATACATATATATTATATATATATATATATATATATAATATATATATATATATATATTATAATGTTTAAAATAGTACACACAAATCCACGAAGCATCAAAGCATGAACGATGACCTCATCTTAATCTGGACAGCTGTTTAAGGCGGTCTCATCGCCAGCTTTGAGATGGGGTAGTTATACCTTATCAACCCCAAGGACGAACGACCTCAATGAGCAACAAAACCTTAAAAGGAACTGCAACAATTCAATGTATTACGTAGGATTAGAATTTACTTGTCCTTTTCGACGACTATCAAACGCTTACGATACAATGCTTGAACTTCGTTTTAAAGTGGCCGTTCAAAACGGTTGGGAATTCTTTCTCATGAGAGTATAATGGATTCATATGTTTTTACGGCCTTTGCATGTTTATTTAATCTATTTGAAGAGAATTTTATGACCCGTATTTATTGCTCATTCGTTGCTAAAAATTGTGACTACAGACATGTAAAGAACTTAATGAGTTTTTGTGTCCAGTTATGGAAGAAAGTTGTTTTGTATATTTTTTGGAAAAATTCGTGGTGCCTCCTCCGTATTTAATCAATTATATATATAGGAATTCTTTACCATATTTTTACCTTAGATCAACATTACTCACTTACTCTCATCCACTAAGAAATTCCGTGTTATACCTTATGTATAACTCTCTCTCTCTCTCTCTCTCTCTCTCTCTCTCTCTCTCTCTCTCTCTCTCTCTCTCTCTCCACACACACAGACACACACACAAATCAAAAATTTAGTGTGAGTTTATGTATATACGCAGTGGCTCAAAACACTTGGCCAAATTTTCATTGCTTATATATTTGTAACGAAAATATAAAAATCTAAACGCGATTTAAACTGTTGGATAGGTAATTTCATTGGCTTCAAATTGAGAATCTGTCTGTACATATACATATACATAATATATATATTCGTAAGAAAATACGAGATGTTAAAGATTTTCTCAAGTGCATACAAAAGGTTTCCTGCTGCCACTGACCTATTAAAAGAAAAGTTGATCCTCTTTCGGCTTGCAGTTAGTGTGTACTGACTGTTGTTATTGGTCGGGGTACGGTTGAATATGTCTGTCATTATCTTCAACAACAGCTTGTAGTCTCTTGCGCCACTGATATATTGCAACATGACATATTTACATTTTACGTGTGATGGTTGATATGACTTAGCTGTGTCCAACATACTTTTTTATGCAAGAAGGAGGGGCTAAGGGGGGAATGCCCGTTAAAACGACCCCCCAATAGAGGAAAAAGAGAGCCAAAATCAAAGTCCAAGGTTTTCCAAATGCCTGGACATTCTGCTTTGAAAGATTGGAAGTCAGAGACAGGGGAAAAGGTAGATTGAGGAAGAGTGTTCCAGAGTTGACTGGTTAAGTAGATAAAAGACTGAAAATACCGATTAACCATTGTGTTAGAGAGCTGGACAGAAAAGGAGTAAGAATGTGTCGAAAATCTGATACTGCGTGCTCTGCTTAAAGGAGGAGACATTTAGTTAAAGAGTTCAGAAGAGCTTTATAACAGCGATGATAAAGAGAGAGTGAGCCAACATTGCGGCGAAGAGAGAGGGATTGAAGACAGTCAGTAAGAGGTGGGACATTTGATGAGACGAAAAGCCTTTGATTCCACCTGGTCAAGTATAACTCTGTGGGTTGAGCCACCCCACACATGAGAACCGTACTCCATACAGTGGAAAGACAAGACCTCTGTACAGAGACAAAAACATCAAACATCATATGTTTGATATGTCTAGCGCAATAGCAAAGGTTTCACCGAAATCCCGAAAGGAGAATGATCAAGAGTCAGAGAGATATGAAAGAAGATCGGCAGTAGAGCCTCCCTTGCGGAATCCATACTGACAACTTGAAAGAAGATTGTGAGAAGAGAGGTGTTTAAGAATCTTCTTTAGGATAAATTCAAAAATTTAGAAAGGCAAGAAATTAAAGCAATTGGATGATAGTTGGAGGATTGAGAGCGGTCACCCTTCTTTGGGACAGGTTGAATAAGAGCGAACTTCCAGCAGGAAGGAAAAGCACCAGATGAAATAAAAAAGACGAAAGAGTTTGCCTAGGCAGAGTGTCAGCACAGAAGTGCAGTTCTTGAGAACAACAGGAGGAACACCATCAGTACCGTATGCCTTCCTAGAGTTAAGCCCAGATAGGGTAGAAGAAACATCTTTGGAGGATATTCTAATTTCAGTCATAATTAAGTCGGAGGTAAGCAGAGATGGAGAAACAGCACCGGAATCGTTCAGGGTTGAATTGGAGGCGAAAGCTTGAGCGAAGAGTTCAACTTTATCGGGAGAAGAGCCGTTGGAATGGAAAAGAGGAAGGAAAGAAGAAAAAGTGAAGTTGTTGGAGAGGTTCTTGGCTAGATGCCAGAAAGAGCTACAAGAATTAGAACTGGATAGCTTTGCACATTTTTGTCTGATGAAGGAATTTTTGGTGAATCGAAGAACAGATTTGCAAGATTCCTGACAGAAATATAAGCTAAGTGAGAGACAGGAGTTGGATGGCAACGGTATCGTCTGAAAACCTCCTCTCTGTTGCGAATGGCATTAGAACAAGCAAGGTTAAACCAAGGATTTTTGCATTAATAGTAGTGATAGAATATGGAATGTACACCTCCATGCCCGAGAAAATTACCTCTGTGATGCGCTCAGCAAACTCGGATGGGCCCAGGCCACGGAAGCAGTAATAATTACATGGGAAATCAGAGCAGTACTGCCTAAAGGTCTTCCAATCGGCGCCGCCAGAATGCCAAAGGCACTTGGGAGTTCCAAAGGCCGAATTGGAGCGATAGGAAAAGAAATACATGTAAGATTGTGGTTGGAGGAGCACAAAGGAGAAAAAAGTTTGACAGGGAAAGTAGGAGGGTACAGAAAAAGGGTTGCTGTCACAAACACCTGAGTTTCAGTGAGGAAGAGAAGGTGTCGTTTAGAGGAGGAGATGTGATGTTCAATAGGTTGTAAATTTAAGGAAAGACCACGAATTTTGCAGAAGTTTATGAAAAAAGAATCAGGCAGAGGCCCAGAACATCTCGAATAGGCAGTAGCAGAACCAGCCCCGCTGCTCGGGTCTACTTTCCCGGTATTGGCGGGGAAGCCAGAAGTGCTATTCTCTCTTTCAATTCTTGCACATTGATGCTGGTTACACGGTAGACCATATTCAAACTGAGTAATGAACAAGATTCAAATCTGGGATGTTTGTGGCCAAAGATTGAATTCAATGAAGTCTGCACAATTTACACACAGAAGATCAATGATGACTCGAGAACGGTGTGCCTGTATCCTATCTTGCATGAAAGTGAAGTTTAATATACAATTTTTAATGCATGGCAACATGCGGGACAAGATATTTGTACAGTAGCATTTTGAACTGATTTTCAACGAATGTGAGTTCAGTTGTGCCGACAAAGGAAACGGCAACAGCAACCATCACAGAATCACTGAAATGTAACCTCTTCCTCAAAAGCTGTGCAGACGCTATTTTTGCGTCTTGGCCACAATGGCGTACTATACATATGGTCATACTGAGTGTTTTGGTAAAACTGCTTCTCATCAGAAAAGAAAATTTTGCTGATAAACTGTTTGGTGCGGAAACGTCTGAACAGGAGTTTACATCTGTCCAGTCGTGTTTTCTCCATCGTTGCCGTTAGACCATAGGTCCTTACTCTCTTAAATACTCTTAAGTTGAGATCAAGTTTTGACATTCCCTACATATAGTAGATCGTCGTGAGATACCTGTAAGGTGACGATTCTTCAGGGGCTCATGCTTGTCCTAGTGCATTTCCTTGGTTGCAGATCAATTCACTGACAATATTGATGTGTTCTGCCATGTGAACAGAGGGTGGCCGCGGCCACTACCAGGGCATCTTTCAATACCTGTAGATTTTAGATTTACCAACAAGTACTTTACAGTGCTTGTCTTTCCAGCCACGGTTAAGATACTCATTGATAATTTGTTTCAAAGAGTAACTTCTTTTCATCCTACAGATCTCTGATTAACATTTTGGCTGATTCACTAAAAACTCTATTGTGAATATCGTCTTAAAGGAATGACAATATCATACCGAGAAGTATGCTAAAGCCTCCAGGCTATTTGCCTACGTGACTACGTTGCACGTAAACACAAGTGCTGTGGCGCCCCCTTGGCAGAAAACATTTTATATCCAGTTTAGAAAATCTTTCATCTTGTATTTATTTGCCTACGTGACTACGCATTCTGTTGCACGTAAACAGAAGTGTTTAGGCGCACTTAGGCTTGGCAGCAAACACTGTGGATTCACTTTAGAAAATCTTTCAGTTTGTATTTATTTGCAAATATTATTTAAAAAATATTGTACGAATTTGGATCCATCTAAATTATTCATATATATAATATATATATATATATACACTCCGCGTATAAAAACGCACAAAACTAGAATTTAAAATTAATTGAAAGTTGACAGTAATTTTTTGTATTTTTATACAGTGGTCCAAATTGACAGTCACTCCAGCGATAAATACCCACGATCCAACAGCGTCTCCGTCTCAATGACCCTACATGGACTGAACGTCAGGCAAACCAACTAACCAACAACTTTTACACTCATGAAACCACAAGAAAGATAATGAAAATAGACAGAGAACAACATTATTTTATTAAGTTAGCGTACAGCTTCACAAATAAATTGTCAATAATTGACATTCAGGAGTATGGATTCCGGATTCAAGACAAACCAAATACAAGTCAAAGGGAGGAAGCTAGTTTTACAACTCGTCGTAGCTACCCTCTTGGGAGATAAAATGATAAAAATGCTAAATTGAAATTAGCTGCACAGAAGTCGGGGGTAAATAAGGAAGCTATATAATATGTCTTTTATGAATGCTGATATTTCCTCTCTGACGTATGATATAAAAAAAAATGTAGCAAAAACACGCAACAAATTCATGGCTTCTACGAACATTTTTGTCATGATCTAAATCCTTCGATATTTAATCTTAAACTATATGCACCAATTCTCAGAATTAATAAATTCAGTGCGGCCCATTTACTGTGGGAGTACATTTGTATAAAGTGATGTAATAGTTCAACACTGAATCACTACGTGCAGTGATTCAGATTTTGTATGAATGAATCGTCTCTCTGATGCAGTTTGCTAAATTTACAAATTTATCATAAAAATGTCTCGTGAGAAATTCCCATGAAGATAAAGTGAGGTAAGTTGATTAATACGTGTTAATCACGTACATACGAGTGAAATATTACAAATACCGTTTCAGAGAGGATATCCTGACGCATAGCATCCCTGCTAACACTACAGGATGTGATTAAAAACGTCTTTAGTTGTGAATGTCCCAAGTATTAATATTAAATTATAAGTTAAATTCAAAGTATGTCACACGGGAATTGAGAATTTTATATATATATATATATATATATATATATATATATGAGCGCCTCGGTGGTGTAGTGGTTAGCGTCGCTGACTACGAATCTATCGGCCCCGGGTTCGAGACCCGACGGCAGCCGGCGCGCAGCAAAACCCAGCTGTTCATCCCTCCACACAATAAAGAAAGTGGTTGGTAGATAAATGGGTACCCTAGGTGGCCTAGTGGTTAAGGCGCTGGGCTGCTGATGGGGCGTGGTTCGGATTCCACGTTAAACTGTAGGTGGAGTGAAAAGCTTGACCTTCGTCAGAATGAACAATTCGGGCGGAAGCTAACCAAAGGTTTTATATATATATATATATATATAAACTTTTATAACTCTACTGTCTGAGTCAGTCAGAGTCCCCCCTCCTCATAAAAAAAACAAAATGTAAAAAAAGCGCAGTGTTGCCCTAACTAATGGACCAGGAAAAAGTCATTATCCTACGTAATAAAGTCATAAAAATATTTTCTCTTCTTTCCAAGTCTCAAATATCAGCCGTTCCCTATAAATTTACATAAAATACCAAACTCTTTTCGAGGGCGTGGAATTTTAAGAAGAATTTTTCAATTCGCTATAAAATTTGCGGCCAAAAATGTCTCTTCGATAGCTCGAATAGAAGGATTTGAACGCGTTGAAAAGTGAAAATGAATTCCTGTTTTGAAACGTTAATGTTGAGTGTGTATATACACACAAATATTTATATTTTGTTTAGACGTAAACACTCGAATTTTCCTTTTGTTTAAGGAAATGTATGGTTAACATACGTACTTAGTTGAAAAGGATTTGCATACCAAAGAAATGGAAATGTAGTTTGACTTTTTTTTTTGCTGAAATGATGGTACGATAAAATATGTAATCAGCGTCTAAATTTCTTTCATATAAAATGCCGTGAAAATCCCGTTTTATCTATCTCTCTCTCTCTCTCTCTCTCTCTCTCTCTCTCTCTCTCCTCTCTCTCTCTCTCTCTCTATATATATATATATATATATATATATA
>JAJOZX010006601.1:75000-82500 GCA_023014485.1 Bathynomus jamesi
GATTTTGATGGTCCCTTTTTTTATATTTTATTTTGTTTACAACACTACGAGTAAGCCATTTCTCTCTCTCTCTCTCTCTCTCTCTCTCTCTCTCTCTCTACCCCAAAGTAATAGTGAATACCTTAAATCCTAATTTGCATACGCACACATGTATATGCGTAAACGAGGGATAATTTAATTTATTTTTTGAGCCTTTACACACAAGTATTTCCAGCTTTCACCATAGACTCAGCTCGATAAAGACTCCTACACGACTGCTAAATAAGGCATATCCCATAAAATCAGTTACTTTTATGCATAATATTGAACCACGTGTCATCGATTTGTTCAATTTTTTTTTCTCTTTTGAGGAGTGGCTACAACATTCTTACTGACTTTTTTAAAAAATTTTAACTTATTCAAGTAGATTCTTATAGAATAAAATTGTAGATAAGAATTTTAGTAAAAGTTATGCTTTAGTGATTGTTCTTAAAACTTATTATAATAATAATAATAATAATAATAATAATAATAATAATAATAATAATAATAATAATAGGCACACTGGCCTTTATTATATGTAAAGTGTTTGCAGTAAATAATGTAATTCATTATTAGTATGGTTGTCTTGAAAATGTTTTAATTTCTATTTACTTTTTGTACCTTGCGTTATTTTCACTGTTAGTACTTATTTTACACTGATTTTTGAATTCTATAAAACGGTAGACGGGTAGATATGGCCGGTCCTCAACTGAGACACGAAACCTGCACCCGACATTTTCCCTGAACAAAGCGAGGGAGTGAGAAATGACGACAACTACAGTATCACGATTTACAGGTTTATTTTAATTAGGACAGTAATAATAACGGGGGAAAGCGAGCGTGGATTTATAATGTTAATACCAGATCGTAGGGAAAATCTTAAGTTAAATAAATTTTAAATCACAATTTACATTTTTTTAGCTCAACAGCGACCTTCTCTTCAGGACCCCGTAACGAGATTGGTGAACAAGGTCCTTTTTAAAAATCTCGTAGTCCTATATTTGATTGACCTCCTCCACAAGAGTAACGGTTATGATGTTTGGTCCCATTTTAAAATATTTCTTTATGAAATGTTTATATTAACATTCAGATATTTTTGTTCCCTTTTCATAGTAATTAGAAATAATTGATAATCATTAGAAATTTCACATTCGAATTCAACAGACGACATGGTACATATTCGTAATTCTGAAAGTGAATGGTAATAAATAAGAAAAAGGACTAAAGATGACCATTTACTTCCTTATACTAAAATCCATGTAATAATTTTAAAAATTCTGCTGAAACCGAATACAACAATTTTATAAAGGTAATCCTAGCTCCATCCATCAAACCAAATAGTAGAAGTTAAGCCAATTTACACGTCTGGTTCATACTGAAAAATGAATGTTTCACAGGCGACTTTGAAAACTGTCCATGACAAGAAGGTATCATTTGTTATATGCAGAAGAAAAACTTAACAAGTTTAAAGAGCAAAAAACTATGAAAGGAGCGAGAATGACGAAAAATGCATAAGCATCTCTGCGAAACGATGCTTATAAACACGCTTCCATTTTAGTTAACTTCATCCATCTGTCCCGCTTTGCAACTAAGCCAAAGAAGTCATTTTCAGGAAGCGCCCTGTTCCTGTTTGTTTCTTCTTCACGAAAAGTTATCAATAATGTTTATTTTTATTTCATTCTTTGCAACATTAATCGCATATAAGGTCAATCCAATGAATATATAAAGTATATATAAATCCATATATATATATAATATTATATATATATACATTTTATCGTAAGTGGGTAATGTGGGCATAATTTGTGCGACACGTTATGATTCTTACATTACTCAATAAGTGTTTGGGAGAGAGCCATAAAAATGAATGTTGCTTAATAGCAACTTCCCGGTTCCTTACTGCTCGACTCCTACGCCTAAACAACACTTCATTTAATTACGAGACAAGTGTATACAGTACTACACCGACAACACATAAAAGAAAACACTTCGGCACAGCGCTTTGTCTATACGAATTTAAGAACAGAACGGTGCTCTGTTGCAATTTGCAATTAAACTTCAAATTAAAACTGGCCTTCATGAAATGAGGCATCAGATTTATCCTAGTCTTTCTCCTTTTAATGTTTTTGTAATTTTTTAATTTGCATATATATATCCATATATATATATATATATATATATATATATATATATATATATATATATATATATATATATATATATATATATATATATATATATACATACAGTGTGTGTGTATATATATGTGTATATATATATATATATATATATATATATATATATATATATATATATCGTCCGTAGTTCGGTGGGGAACACCATTTCCCTATAAGCGAAGTGAAGACACACAGAGGTCGGGGATTTGACTCCCAATGATGCTGGTAAAAATAGTCCAGCTCAGGGTTAGTGCAATAAGCTGCATTAATCTGGCCTAACTGATATATATATAGGTCTCTATATATATATGTGTGTGTGTGTGTGTGTGTGTGTGTGTGTGTATGTGTGTGTGTGTAGATTCTAAACCGTCGTTCGAGACTATATAAAGGCATATTATAAAGGTTAGGTTATATACAGACCTGAGGTGATATGAATGTATTTGTGATTGAAACGGATACACTTGTGACGCCTTAAGGTGGAAACAACTTCTGGTGCATCTTGCTCCGGATGCATCATGCACCAAGACCTATAGAACCAGTAGTGTCCGCACGTAAATGATTATGAACTTTCACCACACATTGATTATGATAATACGGAACATTGTCGCTGCCAATGGTGATAAACCACATACGGAAGCCTTGTCAGTTCATTGACCCTATATGTACTTGACAATAATACTGCTCGCTGCTCGCACCATGAATGGGTGCTTTGTTTTAAAATAGTGGAACTTTCCTGACGACTTTACATGTCCTAAACACTTGAGTGTGTATATGTATATATATATATATATATATATACCTGTTTGTGCAATATCAGTACATTTATTGACAAAGTTTTAGTTTGAAATTAAAATTAAAGTTTTAATCTTATTACATTAATGCATTTTAACGTATCCTGAATTTCTCCACATCTGACCGTATAAAACCGTAATAAAACCCCGTTTAAAAACGTTAACGACGATATGATATAGGAGCGTCCATCACGGAGAAGGGGAAATAATGGCGCCAAATGAGATAATCTGAAGTCTTCATCTCTGATTCGTACGTACTAAACCACTTTTTTACTGGTACTAAAATTAATGTAACTCTTTTTACTGGTACTTATGTAATTTAATTCTTTTTTAATGGTATTTTGCTAAATTTAATTTCAGTATAAAAATTATATACGATGTTACTCAAAATGAACACTGTTTTAAAGGGATCACTTTTCTTTGTTTTTATTAATGGTTTATAATAAACAATGTGTGTGTGTGTGTGTGTGTGTGTGTGTGTGTGTGTAGTGCCATGGAAAATGGTACAATACTCTTTCATATGGCACAGCGTTCTTTCAAATGTAGAGTGTACAAGCATCTCGAAAATCCTGGACCTTGATTTTGGTTCTCTTTATCTTCTATGGGGGATGTGGGGGCGGGGGCCCCTCCTTCTTGCATTAAAAAAAACTAACTTGGCCCATT
The DNA here is from genome assembly GCA_023014485.1 of Bathynomus jamesi. Taxonomy (NCBI): domain Eukaryota; kingdom Metazoa; phylum Arthropoda; class Malacostraca; order Isopoda; family Cirolanidae; genus Bathynomus; species Bathynomus jamesi. Next base: position 78,653 of record JAJOZX010006601.1, read on the forward strand.
GCGCTAATTCCCGAATTTATTACTTACTAGTACCGTCGGGAACCGAGCTCCCTATCTCACTTCTTTACTTTACTTCGGACACTGGTTTTGATGGTTTATAATACACACTTTCTGCCAAAGTTTAAACTATTATATAAAATAATTAAAAGCTTAATCTTTGTAATCTTATTTCATTGGTAAATCATTTAATTGGTTAAACACGTGATCAGGAACCGAGAATTATTCTGATTATTTTAACAGAGGCAACGAGTATTTATATATATATATATATATATATATGTACAGGGTGGGCCGTAAGTTTCCATACATAGGAAAAATTAAACGTTTGTTTTTATGTTTCAGATACCCTAAGAATATGCGTTTGACGAAAGAGCAACGAATTGAAATCATACTGATGGCTGGGTCGGGAAGCAGTCGCATGGTTGCAATGAACTTTAACAGACAACATGGAACGAACATCACACACGACACTGTGGCAAAACTTATTAACAAGTTTCAGAAAACTGGAAATGTTGCAGATCAACCGCGAAGTGGTCCAAGACGTACAGCCACCGATGAAGACACAACAGCTATGATACTTACAGCGCTTACACGGAGTCCCAGAAAAAGTACACGACGGTTGTCTGCAGAAAGTGGTGTCAGCAGATCGAGTATCAGGCGCATTTTGAAAGCAAACAAATGGCATCCATACAAATTGCATATGGCACAGCATTTGAGTGAAGACGACCCGGATAGACGGATGGAATTCTGTGAATGGGCATTAACCAAAGTGAACGAGGATGCAAACTTTTCAACTAAGATCTTGTTTACTGATGAAGCAAATTTTTACGTCAATGGAGAGGTTAATCGGCAAAACATACGTTATTGGAGTAATGCTAACCCTAACTGGCTGAGTCCGACGAAGATGCAAGGTGCCGGTAAAGTGATGGTGTGGGCCGGGATATGGGGTGACAGAATTATTGGACCAATTTTTGTCAGTGGAAATCTTAATGCCGAAAGGTATCTTAACATGTTGCAAGAAGAGATTTTCCCATCCCTGCTAAACGAGGAAGGTAACTTCCCAGTTTACTTCCAGCAAGATGGAGCTCCACCTCATTATGGTCTTCACGTGCGTCGGTATTTGGATCAGCAGTTTCCGGATGCTTGGATTGGTCGGCGTGGTCCTGTGGAGTGGCCTCCCAGATCCCCAGATCTCACCCCCCTTGATTTCTATCTTTGGGGGCACTTGAAGGCCATGGTGTATCAGGAAAAGATACGAGACATAAATCATCTAAAGGAACGTATCACCAACGCCATTACAAGCATAACGTCAACTGTGCTAATGCGTGTTCATCAACAGTGGGGAACACGTATTGAAATGTGTTTTCAAAACAATGGCAACCATGTAGAGCATATTATATAAATAAAAATGGTTGTCCATAAAAAAATGTTTATTTTTCCTATGTATGGAAACTTACGGCCCACCCTATATATATATATATATATATATATATATATATATATATATTAATTAAACGAGTATTTTTGTATATATTAAAACCAGTATTTTCATATATATATATATATATATATATATATATATATATATATATATATATATATATACTGTGTGCGTATATATATATATATATATATGTAAAAATATAAAATTTATTTCCATTTAAATATAAAAATATGAAATTTAATTTTCATATAATATAAAAATATAAAATTTAAGAGCAAGCAACTGAGAACCGGTGATTTAGTGCCAAGCCACATAATACCTTTCCTTTTTCAGAAGGTTATATTGACAAACAAACCTCTTCAGTCACTCATTTATAACCGAAAGCTGCATGAAACCACCCAACCACACCCACAGTACCGGACTCGCCGATCTGATCACCCATATAAATATGAACTGGTCAGAAATTTACTACATCGTTAAATGGAAATCGACTTTCGAAGTCAAACGTTACGTTCTATATATATATATATTATATAGGGTCTATATATATATATATATTACCTAAAGCAAAACGTGTGCAGTTTCAGAAAAAAGTTCGCTTAAAAACATAAAATTTTTAAAAAGCATTAAAAAATTACCAATTGGTATTATTGTTTTTTTTTCTTTGGGTATTTTATTCATTTTGGGCGACAGTAGAAACATTAAGAAAACGAAACCGTTCTTACTGATTACTTATGCTTTTCAGAAATTTTATGTTCCTAGGCGAACTTTTTTCCAAAACACGTATACATACCAATGCGGACAAATCCACGAATGAAATAGTTCTGCATTATAAATACGAACCATAACGATTCGAGCCGCACGTGTTACAATCCGTCGCAAGTATAAAAATTCGCCTCTATTTAGGATCATCAACCTCCACAACTTCCACATCAGCTTCTGTTTCCGATTTTCACTGTATCTAAGTTTCATTAAATTCTTCAACAGGTATTTTGGGGTTTTCGATACAGTTACAGTCAAAAGTATTAATAGTAAAAGTGATGTTGGTGTTATTGTTGCACTTTTGAAATTAAAAGGTTGTTTTGAACAACTACGAACTAGTGAAGACAACCTGCAGGAACAACGAGGTGTACTGTTGAATACACGAAAGGCCTTGGAATAATTTTTTTCTTTTTCCTTGTGGGTTTGCATCATTAATTCATTTCACGTGTTTAATTGTGAAATTCATCCCATATATATATATATATATATATTATATATATATATGTTAAACACAGACCGTGCATGGAACAAGGAACTCTTCTGGGAAAATCCACTATAGTCCGAATAAGTAATGGTAAATGACAAATACCATAGTTTTTCTTTTTCATGATGCTAGCCCGACGTGGGCAACGGGTCTCTCGCAAAGAGATCCCATAAATATAGCTTCCCTCACCAGCTACCATTACTTATTCGGACTATAGTGGATTTCCCAGAAGAGTTCCTTGTTCCATGCACGGTCTGTGTTTAACATATAAATTTCTCAGGGGACCATTCTGTGTTTGTGTATATATATATATATATATATATATATATATATATATATATATATACACACACACCAATTAATTTGCGCAGTACTGTATAATAATGGAACTGCGGTAATGGGATCACCTGAAGATCAGGGCCCCCATGTATTCTTGTTTTTTTGCTTTACAGTACCAAATATAATAATAATTAAATGAATGCCCGGTTGGGTCAACTGTACGCCCTTGACGATTGGTTAGGTTAAGTCGTGATATTTTCGTTAGTTTTAACGAAGATATCATTTTGGTAATTGGGGCTGGGGACCCTGATCTTCAGGTGATCCCAGTAATGCATCGTGTTACCCTTAAAATTATACCCTCTAACTTTAAATTAAAGAAAAAATAGATAAGTTTCAATTTTCACTCACTGATAGTTTGTATTGTTTTAATAGTTTTATGTTATGTTAAAGTAAGTTAAGCGAAGGAACATGTTTACACGCTCGGATGCATTTAGATTGGGAGTAAATAAGGACCGTAAATTGTAATGATAGCATAGCTATAGCATAGCATAGCATAGCGAAGGCAAGAAATAAAGCCACAAAGGATGTAACGCGTATAAAGCAAGTCAGAAATGAAGAAGGTGAAGTACTGGTGAAGGAAGAGGAAATAAAGAAGAGCTGGGAGTGTTATTTCCAAAACCTCCTAAATGTAGAAAATGAAAGAAAGTTTTTTTAGGATAACGTGGAAAATCTAGGTATGGTAAGAAATGTAGACAGAGAAGACGTAAGGATGGCTTTAACAAAAGTGAAGAATGGAAAAGCTGGAGGACCAGATGAGATACCATCAGAAGTATGGAAGTCGTTGGGGGAAGAAGGACTGGCTATATTGTGGAGGATAAT
>JAJOZX010006601.1:87500-180000 GCA_023014485.1 Bathynomus jamesi
CCCCCAAACATTTTTTCTGGGATTGTGCATCCTAAAAAGGCGTTTAACAGCCGTGATAGTAGCGGCGATCGGCTAAGCAGGAATCGCCTCCGTGCTTCTTATTAGCAATGAACAAATATGGAGGGTTTTAGGCAGGCGATGGACGCATTATCGATGCTCTCTGAGGCCATCCGGACGGCCTTACCCCATGACCTTCTGGAAGGGAAAGGGCTAGCTCCTCCATGCCACTTCGAACCGCATTGAAGGGCCAGAAAGACTCGCATCTCGATAAACAAAACCATGCAAGGCGCCTTTGAAAGTGTTCTAATTCTTAGCTGGAAAATTGCCATATATTTGCAATCTCTTTTGCCTTTTGACTCCATCCGCCGTTCGCGTTCCTGAATGCGGCTTTTATTAGATATCCTTAGATTTAAATCAATATAATTAATACCTCGCTTTTACACTCTCTCTCTTTCTCTCTCTCTCTCTCTCTCTCTCTCTCTCTCTCTCTCTCTGCTTATATATATATATATATATATATATATATATATATATATATATATATATATATATATATATATATATATATATATGTGTGTGATTTGTCTCCTGCCAATGAAATTTATCATTATTATTATCATATACAGTATATATATATATATATATATATATATATATATTATATATATATATATATATATACTGTATATATATATGAAACAGAATTGTTCCTACAAAGATTCGAACCCGGGGCTTCTTGAATAGGAGTCGCGAGACCCCATCACACTACCACAGCGTGTTCATGCGTGTTATTCCATATATATATATATACGAGGTGTACTGTTGAATACATGAAAGGCCTTGGACTCATTTTTTCTTTTTCCTTGTGGGTTTGCATTTTATATTATATATACAGTATATATATATATATATATATATATATATATATATATATATATATATCCTTCCAACTGTTTTTATTTTAGCATTTCTATTACTGCATTTTCTTTGTTGTTATTATATGTAAAAGAACGAGCAGCAGAAATGTTTTCGACTCAAGCAAAGAATCTTTATGAAAGGTAGATTTTTAAGTCTTTAATCGGATTATATATATATCCGGTCGAGTATATATATAAATACGTGTGTGTGTGTGTGTGTGTGTGTGTGTGTGTGTGTGTATATATTTGAGAGAACGACTACATTTTTAAAAGATTTGAATATATTTGCTAATAATAATATCACGAAAATAGGAATAAACATTTAGTAATATGAAACACATTTGCTTTAATTAAAGCTCCCCCCGGCTACTCTCAGCACAAGGTCATACTGTAAGTGCCACATGCATGGTCCACGCGCGACAAGGATAGGGTTGCCTTGTCTTGAATAATATTAATGGACGTTTAAATATGACTGAAAAGCCTTTAAAAGTGACTCGTAATTGATCGTAAAAGGCACATTGAGTTGATGTCCTTTGGAAAATATTGTTTTTTCCATCTATTATTATTATTATTATTATTATTATTATTATTATTATTATTTAACAACTTGACATTAAATCTCATTTGTTTAATCGTGTCCAGAGCAGTTTGCTTCCTGGCCATTCTTATTTATGATAATGAAAATGATAATGTTAAGCCTTATTGGCAGGATATCAATCACATAACATTATTTATAAATTCCATAACATTATTTATAAATCCCATAACAATATTTATATCTTTGTCCCAATTCGTAATGATGAAAAATCTCGCGACATATCAAAAGCGTTTGCAAACACCTTCCTCTCACATTTCAGAAATATCTCGAATCTCGTTAAAAATCAAATGAAAACCGACTTTATATATTTTGATGATCTAAGATGGTGAAATCATCTCTCTGTATTGTTTTAAAGTATCTACATTTGTTTCGATGTAGAATGTGAGAGGCATAAAAAGTACAGAGTTTAAACTCTATTAATTCTAGATTTTTGTTTGTGGAAAATAACGCAGTGTATATTCATTTACATGTACTAAGTTTGTATTATTATATTGTTTTATGCAAGAAGGACGGGCCTGAACACTCTGCGTTTGAAAGATTGAAGGTCGTAGACAGGGGGAAAGATGGATTGAGGAAGATTGTTCCAGCTTTGACAGGTTGAGTATTGTAGAGTGATAACGTATTGAGTATTGAGTAGATCAGAGGCTGAGATACCGATTAACACTCGCATGAGAAGAGTTGGATATAAAAAGAATAAGAATATGTTGAAAGTCTGGTACTGCGGGCTCTTCTTAAAGGAGGAGGCATGCAGTTAGAGTTCAGGAGAGTAGTGTCCGTTATAACAGTGATAGTAAAGAGAGAGTGAGGCAACATTGCTCCGAAGAGAAAAGGATTGAAGACAATCAGTAAGAGAAGGGGAATTGATGAGACGAAGAGCCTTTAATTCTACCCGGTCGAGTAGAGCTGTGTGCGTTCAACCATCTCTCATATGATAAGCGTACTCCTACCAACACATCTACCTTCTTAGAAGCTGTTTTAGAGAGAGTATATGCTATCTTTCCAAGAAAGATCACAAGAAAAAGAAACACCAGGAATATTAAGAAAAGTGGAAGGATTGAGTTGTGTATTGTTGAAGTTAAGGGATAGTTGTGTGGAAGATTGTGAATATTAAGAAAAGCGGAAGGATTGAGTTGTGTATTGTTGAAGTTAAGGGATAGTTGTGTGGAAGATTGTGACGAGTAGACGAGTAGACAGATGAAGAAACAGTTTCTGAGGCAATGAAAACCACAAGGTTTACTCTGCCCCAATTAGAGATAATCGAAAGATCAGAAGTCAGGTACATCATAGCTGTCCTACGCAAATCATGGAGTGAATGTTGAGAGGGATGCTTTGTGAAGCGGGTAGAGAAGTAAAGGGTAGAATCATCGGCATAGGAAGTGCGACTAAGTAGATCATTAATAAATAAAAGGATGAAAGTAGGTGGCAGAACAGAGCCCCGAGGAACGCCATTGTTAATAACTTTAGAAGAAGAACAGTGATCATCTATAACCGCAATTATAGATCGGCCAAAGGAAATCAGAGATGAAGGCACAGATAGAAGGATAGAAACCGAAGGAAGACAGTTCGGAGATTAAGGTTGTGTGTGTCAGGCTCTATCAAAAGCTTGTGATATGTCTAGCACAATAGCAAAGGTTTCACTAAAATCCCGAAAGGAGGATGATCAAGAGTCAGAGATATGCAGAAAGATCGCCACTAGAGCATCCCTTCCGGAACCCATACTGACAATCTGAAAGAAGATTGTGAGTAGAGAAGTGTTTAAGAATCTTCCCATTCAAAAACTTTAGAAACTCAAGACATCCGAAGCAGGTGAACAATATTTGGAGGATTGAGAGCGGTCACCCTCTTTGGGACAGGCTGAATGAAAGTGAACTTCCAACAGGAAGGAAAAGTATCGGATGAAATACAAAGACGAAAGTATTTGCTTAGGCAGGGTGTCAGTACAGAAGTGCAGTTCTTGAGAACAACAGGAGAAACACCATCGGTACCGTACGCCGTCCTAAAGTTAAGCCCAGATATGGTGGAATAAACATCTTTGGAAGAGATTCTAATTTCAGACATAATTAAGTCAGCGGGAGAAGATGACGGAGGAACAGCACCGGAATCATCCAAGGTTGAGTTAGAGGGGAAAGTTTTGCGAAGAGTTCAGCTTCATCAGGAGAAGAGACGGCAACTAAACCGTCGGAATGGGAAAGAGGAGGGAAAGAAGAAGAAGTAAAGTTATTGCAGAGGTTCTTGGCTGGATGCCAGAAAGAGCGAGAAGAATTAGAACTGGATAGTTTTCACTTTTTTGTCTGATGAAGGAATTTTTGGCGAGTCGAAGAACAAATTTTGCACGAATCCGGACAGAAATATAGCTAAGTGAGAGACAGGAGATGAATAGCGATAGTACCTTCTGAAAGACTTCTCTCTGTTGCGGATAACATTAGAACAAGCAAAGTCAAACCAAGTTTTTTTTGCATTAGTTGTGGTAAAAAATATGGAATGTACGACTCCATGCCCGAGAGAATCACCACCTTCATGCGCTCAATGCATTCGGAGGGGCCCCGGATCACCGAAGCAGTGATTATTCCATGGCAAATCAGAGAAGTACTGCCCAAGGGCAAATTAGGTTGTTGCGTACATATACTCAACCTATACTCAACTTTGGAGTGAAATTGAGTATAGAGAAAGTATATATAAACAGAAAAGGGGTTGTATTATTCATATGATACAAGAACTAAATTCTTTTAAGTTTGAATTATTACAAAATGGGCGGGAAGCGACTGTATTATATTTCATACACACACACACACACACAAAACAAAATAATAATAAAAATAAATAAATAAATAAATAAACAATAACAAAAACATTCAGAAGCACTTATTATACAAGTCTCTTTTAAATCGTTTCATACACACATCGAAAAGTGCTGATTTCGGGAACTTATATATATATATATATATATAGAGAGAGAGAGAGAGAGAGAGAGAGAGAGAGAGAGACTATATACCCAGTATAGAAGAACGTTCCGCACAAGATGAGGAGGGAGAACGAACAAATGAAAAATGAGGTAACTTGTGCGGAACGTTCTTCTATACAAGCGTCGTTCTTTCTATATATATATATATATATATATATATATATATATATATGTAAAATGTAAAATTTCTATAAAACATACAAAAATTACTAATTGGAAATATTCTGGTTTTTCTTTGAATATTTTATTCTTTTTGGTGACTAATAAAACTTCAGAAACCAAACCCAGTCATTAATGATTAGTAATTTTTAATGAATTTTAGGAATTTTTTTCACTTGTAGGTGAACTTTTTTCCGAAACTGGACATGCAGAATTATCCTTAGAAATTAAATAATTTTTTTTAAAGAAACAAATTTGTAAATAAATTTTTATTTAATTTTATTTAATTTTATTTAATTTTCTAAATAAATTTTAAATTTTAAATAAATTTTTAAATAAATAAATTCATAAGTGAAAAATCGTACAAAAAAATTCCAGTCGGAAAACGCATTAGAAAATGTCTGTTATAATCGTGAAAATTGTTGCTGTCGTCATAAATACATACACACATTTCACAATAGCAAGTCGCTCTTGTATCTCAATTTGCCCTTTTTAGTAATAGACATTTTTGGAGAATGACCTACGCATCTACATACCGTATTTGGTAAATTTTCTTCAGTTCTTTACTACAAAAGAAATGAATTTGCAAAACCGGTTAAAACCTTAAAACCCGCATTCAAGGAGGTTTAAATCCGAATTTGGAAGCGCATTCATTCAAGCTTGCTTGGGTGCAAGCAGCAAGCATATATGAATGTACTTCCAGATTCGGACACTTTAAGCGTTCAATGAATTAAGCGAACCACGGTCAGAACAATGAGCCGAATCTTTTTATCAGATGACGCACATTCGTAAACGTAGGCAGGATTCACGTCACCGGACATTGCTCATGAGATGTTTGAACCAGATTTAAAACATGACACACTTACTACTGCAGGTTTTAATGCCATCAGGCGGAAACCTTTGATTCATAATTAATTATGAGTCAAAGATTTCCGCCTAATGGAATTAAAACCTGCGCTAAGTGTGACATGTTTTAAGTCTGTGCGTGCGTGTGTGTTGTCAAAATAAATAGAATAAATTGTATGTAGACTTTAGCTTTTTGTTATTCTCGAAGTTGAACATCGATTGTAAATTATATCGCGAAAAAGATTTCAAGGAGCGTTGCTACAATGTTTAAACTTAGAAATGTAGTCCCTAAACAAGTTTTATTGACTCTTTATCATACTCTTGTTCTTCCTTATATAACATACTGCACCCCTGTTTGGGAAAACTCCGCTAACAACGCATTAAATGGTATATTTGTCATTCAAAAACGAGCAATAAGGTTATTATCTGATGCTGATTTCCTTGATCACTCTAGTGCATTATTTAAAGAGCTAAACCTACTAAAGCTCAACGATATAACCAAACTGGCACATTTTATTTTTATTTATGAGTGTAAGAACAAAATCATTAATTTGCAATGGGTAAATAGATATTTTGTAACTCATCAAGAAATCCACTCGTATCAGACCAGAAATAGATTAAAGCTCGTTATACCTCAATTTAGATTGTCTTCATCTCAAAAACTACCCATTTTCATTGGATTGAAACTATGGAATGACTTACATGGCGATATGAAAAGTATTGTGATGTAAATTTGTTTAAAACCAAGTTGAAATCCCGATTAATAATGGCATACTAACAAAATCTAGGATTAATGTCCACTAATATTGTTTAATATTGTCCATTAATATTGTAATACATGTTTTAACTATTAATAATACTTATTTACTTATTTATTTATTATTATAAATTTATAACAACTAGCTGCTTATTTTTAATAAGAGCCCAGTAAAGCCTAAAGCTTAAGGGCCAAATTAAATAAAATGCAATAAATAGTCGAGCTTCACAATTATTCATGTCATTGTAAATTGAAAAAATTTATTATTTTATTATTATTAATAAAGGTTATTTTATCTCTCTATCTATCTATCGTCTTTGAAGCGGATAAAGTCACTTATTAACTTCCGGTTGAAGTACGTTAAAGTCCGGTTCGAGTTTTTTATGAGTTAACTAGAAAACACGAGAGAGAGAGAGAGAGAGAGAGAGAGAGAGAGAGAGAGAGAGAGAGAGAGAGAGAGAGAGAGGGAGAGAGAGAGAGAGAGTTATGTGGGGAATCGCCACACAGAATGTGGGCGGAAATAATGAGTATAAATGAATTTGCATTCGTGGTCATTTATGCAAATTGGCTTTACTTAATAAAATTCAGCCCATACAAAAATGATACTTTAATCTCTCTCTCTCTCTCTCTCTCTCCTCTCTCTCTCTCTCTCTCTACCTAACCTAACCAAAATGAAATTAGGGAAAATACTGCCCGTCACAAATATTCCTACTGGCCCCATATATGGCACCAAATGGGTGACATGCTATTGTTTGTATGTTCTATATTGCCAAGTGTTCACTGATGCCTATAGACAAAATTAGTCGAGTACTTAAAATAAACATTACTAAATATAATACAACAAAAACAACAACGTTTCGACTCTAAAATAACAGCCATCATCGAGTAAAAATAAAAGTGAAGAGCGCATAAACAGTGTGTGTATATTATATATATAATATATATAATATATTAATATATATATATATATATGTGTGTGTGTATATATATTATATATATATTCTTCGCTTATCGAAACCTTTATTTTAATTTATTTTTATGTTTATTAACTTTAACAATACATTTTCAAAATGTGAAACAAGCAGAGGAACATACTGTACCGTCCGTGGGAAAGAGTGGTTCTAAATAACAGAAAGGTCCCTTCTCTCCATTGTTTTTTATTACACTCAAGAAAAGGATCAAAAACCTTTGATTTAAACAAATGCTATCGTAAATAATCAGTATCCATAACCAAGCCTCTACATATATCTACTGATTGCACCATATATATATATATATATATAATAGAGAGAGAGAGAGAGAGAGAGAGAGAGAGAGAGAGAAACTAACTTTTTAATTAAACCAACTGTGGAACTTGAACCAATAATTCCTACCGTAGTAGAATAAGAATTTTTAACCACAACTGAAAAATTGGCTGAGATTAAAAACATCGAAATTTCTTTGTATTTCTCGTCAGTTTCACTTTTCTTAAAAACTTACATCGAAAGACTGTTTATTATTAATAATAATAATAATAATAATAATAATAATAATAATTAATAATTTACAAAATTAACGAGTTCTTAAAGACTTGTTTCGTTTGTTTCTCTGACGAAGGCGACAGTGACCTGTGACAGAAAGGGCTTCTGAGTAACCTATTCTTATTTGGAAGCAAATTGACCTTTAAAATAATTCCTTTTCGTATAACTCGATATAAATAAATAAAGTAACTTTGTTGTAGTTTAAAGTCAGGTGCGTGTAAATTATTAATAATTTAATAAATTAATAAATAAATTTAATAAATTTAGTAAATTATTAATAATAATTCCAGTAAATTTTACGTAATTATTTGTAAATTATATTTTATTTTGAAGAAAATTTTCAATAAATATTTCATAGTTTACATAAATATTGTCGTAATGAAAGAAAAACATTGAAAAGTAAAATTGGCGACACTCACCCTTGTCTTTCAGCAACTTTGAGCCACCATCGTGGAATCTTTTTGGCGCTTCCCTCTTCAGCAGTCCAGAGGACAACCCCCAACGCTAGGAAGGCCCAAAGGCTACGCATCGCTCCTCACTCGTGCCCTTCAAGAGCACAGCAGAGAAATGCCAATTAATCCCGACACTGTTCGAAGGGCACTGCCACGATCTCGGTCGCGTTCTGAACTTCGAATAGTGACTGCAGGGACGCCAGCCATGTGGCTGAATGGCGGATGCCCGGATGCATGCCAAGGAAATGGGCTGCATGGTAGGATGATTTATGAACGAAAGAAATGATAAGACATTCACGAATAAACAGCGTATGAGTTATATGAAAAGTCGGCTTTCTACAAACTGATAATGTAATTAATACGCATTGTCGCTACTTCGCGTGACATATAATAATTCACAGTTAAAATTCTCCGTTTTATTTATTTTTATAAGCTTGAAAAAGTGGTTTGTTTTCGTTAGCCAGTTTTTGTTTCGAAATAGATAAGCTTTTTTACCGCTACATGTTATTTTTTCCAAAGGTGTTCTACCTTGATAATGATGTAGTTTCAATTTATGATTCCAAAGACCTTCGTTTGAACATTATAGGGAGTAATCGAAAATCAGACTATACAAGCGTGTCCCTGATATATATATATATATATATATATATATATATATATATATATATAATATATATATATATGCTGTTTTTAATGTATATAAAAAGATTTCTCCCCCTCTTCAAGCATACTCAAATTCATATTTAGTGACGACACCGCAATTTCATTGCATTTCTTATAAAAATAAAATGTGTTAAGTACAGAATTTTCCAAAGGAGTTGAATGATTGATTTTATACGAGTTATTCTTGAATATACGAAAACGATCATCTTTATGGTTTATACCAATCATTTTAGATGAATTGCCGCGAATCCCTGTGGTTTTGAAGGAATGTGAAGTAACGAAGGTTCTCGGTATAATGCTTCATAAACATTTAATGTGGAAGGATCGTATTTCATATATTCTAAAAAGAAAAAAAATCTCTGAAGTATTGCAACATTGCGCATACTCACAATTTTTATGCCATACAACGTTTGCTTATATTCCCTCTGAACCTTATTAGACGTTTGATTATCCATTCAGTGTCCTATTAAGTGGCATTTAAAACGTACAATGCGATACATATTCATTAGTAGTTTGGTTGAAAATTTCAGTTAAAACGTACATAACGTACATGAAGGTGATTGAAATATAAGTTTCAAGTAAAACGCGTAACTACACTACTAATGAACGTTCATTGAATTATACATGAAACGAAATACAAAATGTATGATCATACACTTCATTATGTGCGATTATACACTTGAAATGAAGTACGAAATGTATGATCGAACGTCTAATAAGATTTAAAGTGACGTGTCGTGTCCTCCCTTTTATAATACCCTTTGGTTTGAGGTAACATGTGTCACCATCACATTGAATAATTTATAATTGGCTGTTTGGAAGTGAAAATGATTCAAGTGCATTTTTTACCTATTTTACCTTTTCCCAAAAAGTTTATTAAATATTTGAATCCTCACTCTGTACGTCGAGTGCTTGCCTGCGAAGTGACTCAAATGACTCGAAGTGACTCAAATGACTCGAAGTGACTCAAATGACTCGAAGTGACTCAAATCTTACTTTGTGGGAAGAATAAAACCGTAATCAAAGGTGACTCAAGTACTTGAATCACTTCTTGAGTTTTGGCGATCTGAATGCACTTGAATCACTTTCACTTTCAAGCGTCCAATTGAATTCCTAAAATGAACCATAACAAATATAGCTAATGCCGGACTGAACACCATACTCGTACAAATATTTATTTCAAAGAGCTAAAACTAGTGAATGTTAAAGAGCTTAAAATGGCATTTCAGATGTGTGTGTGTGTGCGTGTGTGCGTAGGCAACTAGGCATAAGTGAAGTCGAGAGCGTAATAGTTTACAGATGTAGCGGGTTAATTTTTTATGAGGTAAAACTTTTGGTATCTCGGAGTATTAAAAAAAGAAAAAAAAAGCTATGTTTGTCCTGATTAAGTTAGGTTACGCTAAGTTAGGTTAGTTAATGTTTGGTGAAGTTAGGTTAGGCTAGATTAACTAGTATCTCATTAGTTAATGACTTAACAGAAACCATCTTTCGAGCCCTCAACTGCGTTCGGAACACTTATCACGCCCTTCTCGGTTCGATGGCACTGAGGTTAAGTTAAGTTAAATTAAGTTTGGTGAATTAGTTTTTTAGATATGGATTTATAAATGTCGGTACCTCGCTTATGCGGAGATGCGCACATGTGTGTGTGTGTGTGAGGGGGTAGCTATTTTGGGTGTTTTGGAATTATTATTTATTAGTAACAAACAAGTTTTCACTAAATACAGACTGACGTCATCCCCAAAATCAATTAGAATTACTGAATATACAACTGAAGCTCTTTTTCATTTTTATTCCAACCCTGTACAAAAATCCTTTGACTATTTTCCTTGTATCTTGCATTACATAGATATAAATATATATATATATACTGTCTGTAAACATATAATTTCTAATTCATAAATTGTATGAATGTAAACTGACACTGATAAATTTGTTGTTACATTTTCATTGTGAAGACAGAATCAAAGAAAAGCGATTAAAAGACTTAAAGGATAAAATGTAAAATCTCTCAACACATGTTTCTTTGTGATTAAATGTATTTTTATCGTATTTATTTATTTATATCCAGTATGTGTGTGTGTGTATATATATATTGTATGTGTGTGTGTGTGTGGTTGATTACAAGGTCCTTGTGCAACTTTAAACGTTAATAACTTTCGATGTATACGTGATAGAAACACACTGTAAACGGTATATGAAGACATAGGTGTTAAAAATTTTCTTTATTTTAGGTTGCATCATTATCAGGAGTAAACACTGAAACTTATTGAAAATCGCAACAATAGAAAAAAATGTTAACTGTCGTTTATGGTTAGCAAAACTGAAGTCCATAAGAGCTGTGAAAAGAAATTTCACTGCTCATTACCAGAGAGATGCACCACTTAGGAATTCATTTAACAATTGGATGAAAAAATTTAAAGAAAGTGGGACAAACCTCGATCCGGGAGGCCTCAAATCAGCGTGGAGGTTGTGGTCATCGTCCAGGAAGCATTTGAGAGGAGTTTACGGAAATAGTTGATACGTGAATCCGATGAACTAAACAACCCCCAATCAACAATGCGCAGAATTCTCAAATTAAAATTACATGAACATGGGAACAAAATTCCGGTGATTGAAATATTACTGGAAGACAACTACCAAGCGAGGTTAGATTTCTACGAACAGTTCCAATCAAAAAAATCAAGAATTCCCCTAGGTTTCTGAACGAGTTGACATTTTCTGATGAGGCTACATTCCACATTAGTGGCAAAGTCACCCGCCACAATTTCTCCATTTAGGGGACAGAGAAATCTCACAAAGTCTGACACCATGAAAGAGGCTCAGAAAGTCACGCATCATTGGTTCGTTCTTTTTTAATGAACCAACAGTCAACGGTGAACGTTACCTTGCAATATTGCAGAATTTCTTTATCCCTGAACTAAGATAATTAAATCTTTCACATAGCACGTTCGTTCAGTAGGACGGTGCTCTCTGACACTATACTTTGAATGTGCGACAGTTCTTGAATGAAGTCGTCTTAGCCAGCAGCAGCTGGAAAATGTTTTCAGATCTTTGGAAAATCGGATTAAATGATGTATCGAGAAAGACGACGGTTACATCGAGGCCTACAAATCTGTAACGTTGCGTGTTAAAAACTTTAATAATTATGCTTTTATATGCTGTTTACAGTTTGTTTCTATGATATATATATATATATATATATATATATATATATATATATATGCAAACCCACAGGGAAAGAGAAAAATGATTCCAAGGCCTTTCGTGTATTCAGAAGTACACCTTGTTATTCCCTGACGAGGTGTACTTCTGAATACACGAAAAGCCTTGGAATAATTTTTCTTTTTCCCTGTGGGTTTGCATCATTCATTCATTTCACGTGTTTAATTGTGAAATTCATCCCATATACTATATATATATATATATATATATAGAGAGAGAGAGAGAGAGAGAGAGAGAGAGATTACCGCAATATTTGTTCTCTTAATTTTATAATTATGTATAAGTAATAAAATAAAACATATTAATTATATTGCAAATTGATTTATGCGTTAATTTAGGCGTGAAAATAATGCCTTAAAATAAATTGTGATAGTTACTATGACCTATTTGGTCATCCATTAAAACGATTATGATAGACTACTGGCCCCACCTTAATTGTCACTCCTTAAACAAGCAGATAAGTATCACGCCTTAAGCGTCTTAACTCGTAGAACCTTACTCACACCTTAACCTATAGTAAGCCTCAGTTAAGGTACTTAAGACATAATAAATGTCTACATGTTGCGTTGCTTGACGAGTCAGAATATAATTATTTTGCTTTAATCACTCCAGTGGGTGGCAAAAGCCCCAAGAAATGAAATTGATAATTACCATAATTTAAAATTTAGGACCCTATTTTTGTACTCCTTAACTGAAGATTAAAAAAGATTTGTGATCGACTCACAAAATTTGAATAGGATTTAGTTGTTAAATACAACACCATTTTTACGAGTTTATGAAAGTTTCACTGCATTTAAAACATCATTCTTCGGATGAAAATAACTAAATATTCTTAAAAAAATAACTGAATATTCTTAAAAAAATAACTGAATATTCTTAAAAAAATAACTGAATATTCTTAAAAAAATAACTGAATATTCTTTAAAAAAACTAAATATTCTTTAATAATAATAATAATAATAATAATGTTTCTGGTTGTTTAACTTCTAAAGCTATTTGACGAAGGGAGACCTACAGATTTACTCGGGATCCGAACCATAACCTCACCAAGCAAAACCAAGAAATGCATCTTACTCGCTGAAATCTGAAGTTCAAGCCGAGGCACGAACTCAGAACCATTAGATGGATTAAGATTCTCATTTACCATATAAATTGAGCATCGAGTAGATAAAAACAAACGAAGAATATGATAGCACGTGATCACAATCTTCTTCGAAAGTGGGGACAGTCACGTGAAAGGTGATAATCTTCATGGAAATGTGAAAAAAATTCTTCATGAACATAATTTATTCACGAAAATCAATTAGGTTTTGTTGAATGCATTTCCAATAAGTAAATTATGACATTTTTTCTTTTTTTTTTTTTGCTTCACTGAATTTCGTTTCTATGTAAGAAAAGCTGTAAAAAAAAGAAAAAAAAGACAATTTTTATTTAATTTTTAATTGAAAGTTAAAAAAATATAATAATAATAAATATTTAATTTTATTTACTTTTATTTTTGTTAAAACCTAATCTACAGTCTTGGATCTTTTGTATTATAAATTTCTAAAAATTTTATTTAAACGTATTGATATCTTTTCTCAAGGACTGTACTTTTAAAATAATTTTACATAAACATTCTGTAGATTTTTAAGAATTTTTTATAATATATTATATATATATATAATGTGCAAACCCACGAGGAAAAAGAAAAAAATTATTTCAAGGCCTTTCGTGTATTCAACAGTACAACACCTCGTCAAGGAATGAGATGTACTGCTGAATACACGAAAGGCCTTGAAATAATTTTTTTCTTTTTCCTTGTGGATTTGCATCATTTATTTATTTCACGTGTTTAAGTGTAAAATTCATCCCATATATATATATATATATATATTTTTTTTTTTTTAACTGCAAACAACACAGTATAATTAATGTAAAGAACGACGCTTGTGTAGAAGAGCGTTCCGCACAAGATGAGGAGGGAAAACGAACAAATGAAAATGAAAATGAAAAAGTTTATTGGTAGACTAATAGTCTATAATTTTATGACAAATAGTAACAATACTCAAGAATAAAAATAAAAATAATGAAAACCAACACTGTCGAAGTTAAGTGGAACTACAGACAAACGTTTTCATACCATGAAGTCCATAGCTTAGATGACATAGCCTATGGCAGCACTGATGAATAACTTGGATGATTGGGTTGGCTGATTTTTTATTTCTTTGCATTAAACTCTATTGAGTACGTCTTGTTACCTCCGGAGGCTCGAGGCATTGTAGTTACTTGGGGTAACTTATGTAGGAGTCTAAAAGATCTGTTATAAAGCAAATTTAGGGTTCTGCCAGAATCTTTTTATATAATTCACCCACAGTTGCTGTCCATATATATTAGTGTAGAAGGTACGAAAGAGTGTCTTTAGCTTCACTTGTACCATATCGGAAGTTCCTTATAGTCATGTTCGTTTTACCACAAATATCTTTTTTTTATATCCGAGTCATCATTCAAGGAGCTGGTAATATTTTTACCCCAGTACTTAAACTCTTCTACTTCTTCTGTTGGTTTATCTCTCATTTTGAAATTAATATCAACTAACTGATTAGAGCTTTTGGGATACAACTGCATA
This sequence comes from Bathynomus jamesi, assembly GCA_023014485.1. Taxonomy (NCBI): domain Eukaryota; kingdom Metazoa; phylum Arthropoda; class Malacostraca; order Isopoda; family Cirolanidae; genus Bathynomus; species Bathynomus jamesi. The sequence continues at coordinate 102,205 of JAJOZX010006601.1, forward strand.
ACCTTAGTTTCTGTAACATTAAAAGCAGCATCATGGTTCTGCGAATATAATTCGCATATTTTTTTAGGACAGTCCAGTCCTTTAATAGAAAGACTTATTAACACCATATCACCGACATAAACTAAGTTATTTATCCTTGTCTTATCTATACAACATCCAACTTGCGCCTCATTAAGTGAAGCAATTAAACCATTAATATACATATTAAACAGCAGAGGAGAGAACAAGGAGCCTTGCTTCACTCCGCAGGAAAAATCAAAACACTCGGACAATACATAGCCCCATCTAACCATTGGTGGGTACACCAGAATTTCAATATATTTAATATGTACAAAGGAACTTTCCTGTCTTTTTGTTTTTTAAATAAAATATTGTGGTTCATTCTATCATATGTCTTACTTATAGCCAAGAAACAACTATAAGTAGTTGAATTACTGTCATGTGTATTTAACCCTATATGGACAGAATTTTCTGTAGGGGGTTAAGTTATAAATGCGTGTATATGAAAGGTTAGAAATTTGTAACAGTTGTCCATATAGGATTATATATATATATATATATATATATATATATATATATAGCAGAGTGTGTGTGCGCTAAGTATCAATATAGAAATTTATGAGTTCTAAACTTACATTCATCGCAGCCATCATTGTTTTGTTTATAGTTTGAAAAACGAAGACGATCCATTGGAGGTTTCTTCTCCGTTAATGGCGCGCATGTCAGAGCAAATTGCATTCGTTTTCTTCTTCTTCCTTTGACGAAGACAGGCGCGACCGTCGTGAGCGATTCGTGAATAGGAAAACCAGACTTCATCTCTGGGGAGCCTCTCCCTCTTCGTCTGTGAGTGTATTCCGCCCACGGCTATACAATTAAGGAGTTCCGCTCTACGAGATCCTCCCTAGCCTAATATTGCCAACCGTTTATCTTTTACGTGACACTTGATAACCAACGCGGGTGGCACCCTACCAGTTTAGTGCCTGTCAGTGACGTCATACAAAAGCGAGCGTGTCACTCAATTTCATTAAATGAAGCGAACTAATGTTAAATTCGAATTTTTATTCTCGCACAAACAAGCAGGACAAATAAATCATCATGGTTAATTTGCACAAGGCAATGTGCAGTTGACCAAGCATGCAATATACTCTACAGAGTGAGTCAAAAGTCTGGAAACATAGGAACTATGCTTTTCAATGCAAATATACATATATATTTGCATTGAAAAGCATAGTTCTATGTTTCCAGACTTTTGACTCACCCTCTATATGAACTGAAGCTTTAAATAAAGTTGTAGACAGAAACCAGAACGAATATGTTCAGTAGTGTGAAATTGCAGTTTAGGAACTATATCATATTTTTCAGGTATTCAGTATATTACTGCACTCATGGTAACTCTCTGGTATTCAGTGTACATTTGTGATGGCGGCCTTCAATTCTTGCAAGGTCGTTGGGTTATTTCTGTAGACCCTACTCTTTAAATATCCCCAGAGATAATAATCTAAGGGAGAAAAATCCGGAGACCTTGCGGGCCATTCAACGTCTCCAAATCTTGAGATTAACTCGCCTGGAAACGTTTGATGCAAAACTGCCATGCAGTTCCTCGTGGTATGGCAGGTAGCTCCGTCTTGTTGGAACCAGTGGTTTTCTAGACAAAGATCTCTTAATTTAGGAATAAGGAAATCGGTCAACATTTTTTCGTAGCGATCACCATTTACAGTGACCGTGTTTCCGGTGGAATCCTCGAAAAAGTACGGCCCTATGATCTGAGATGCAGTAAGACCACACCAAACAGTTACACGCTGACTATGCAACGGGACTTCGGGTAATATTCAATGGATTTTCTGTTGCCCAGAAACGACAATTTTGTTTGTTTACAGTTCCATTCAAGTGAAAATGGGCTTCGTCTGACATAATCAAAGTTGCTAGAAAATTGGTGGTGTCATTTACCTTCTGTTGGATCCATTGACAGAATTGTCGTCTTCGTGCGAAATCTCCATCGTTTAGTTGTTGCACTGTTTGAATTTTATATGGAAAGAGCATTAAATTTTGCTTGAATATACGGTGTGTTGTTCCATATCCAACTCCTAACAGCTGAGAACACGTCTGATGCTTATGTTAGGATTATCCTGTACAATTTCATGAGTTTTGTTAATGATCTCGTCTATCCTTGCTGTGCGCACTCTTCCAGTTGGTTTTCTTTTTCCAATGCTGCCAGTTAGGGAAAAGTTTCTGACACACCGACGGATTACTTTCTTAGAAGGTGATTTTGACATCTGAAAATTTGTCTTGAAAGATCTTTGAGCTGAAACTACACTTCTTCCATGCTCATAATATTGCTCAGTTATGAAACACAGCTGTTCCACAGTCCATGCAGTCATCTTGAAGGGTTAGTTTTAACTAACACTTTTATTTTGTTTTGTATCTTATCTTGTCTTGCATTGTCAAAACCTATACAATCCTGTACAAACTTGTAACTATCCTCTTTCGAATGATGCGTATGATTTTATAAAAGGACTTATACTTTAAGAGTTACAGGGGTTTCTTTTGGGTCCCATTTCTCTGGATCACCCTATACATTGTTGTATCCATGGTAATTCTCTGATAATCAATATACATTGCTGTACTCATGGTAATTCTCTGGCATTCAGTACAGTGGTCATTTTTTATTTGAATTAGTATAAAGATATAATGTTTGTACAGTCCGACTGCGTATCGACTAATATCTTGACGCTTACAATGATAATCCATCGTCAAAAGTTAAATCATCCATAACGATCATTAACATTATCATTAAGTTAACCTATACTCTCATCAGCATAAAATAACCTAAGCTAACCAAAAAACCGTTCTTAATCGAGTAAACGAATTTACATAAACAAAAAAAAATAAGATCCGTCTCCATTTTGAAACTTCATCATTGTATATACGAGTCTGTATACACTAATGTACATTAAGTTGGGGAAAAAAATTAGGAAGGATATTTCTTTTATGAAACTAGTTCCTGAAGTTGTTTGTACGGTTATCTTTAATCACCAACAGCGTGTGTCATGCAGATAAAAGATCAACATTTCATTGCAAATATTTATATTACATCTAAACATTCACTGTGAAATTAAAAGAAAAGGGATATACATTATAAAGGCTACCTGCAATCGATATATTTATTAAAAGAAAAGGGATATACATTATAAAGGCTACCTGCAATCGATATATTTATTAAAATTATCGTTCGTTTTATCATTAACATTAACATTTCTATTGAGAAAATGACAAGCATAATAATATATGGCATTCAGGACCTCTCTATTGTTATAATTATTATTATTATTATTATTATTATTATTTTATTTATATATATATATATATATATATATTATTGGTCGGAGATATAGAACCAAATCAAATTATATATACAGGAATAAAGGAGAAAAATTACTTTTATATAAGAAGTAAATCACACAAATTTACCTCTTAATTACGTCATACATTTTAGTCACTCCTTTTGCACGACGTTAATTAATTAAAAGCAGGACTTTTACCGTGTTTTCTCAATTTATCCTCTTTGACGCAATAATTAACTTCAAGCGGAATGACACACCAAAAGCCGCAAAAGCCTGAATTTGATTTCCAGTAACGAATGGTATCTATCTAAAGTATAGCAAAAAAAAAGGAAAATTGAAAATATATATATATATATATATATATATATATATGTATATATGAGCATGTTTTTCCAGTAAGTACTGACCCGCTTGAATAATAAATTATTCACGGAAAAAAATTGAAGAGAGAAAAAGCGTTTGCAGGCCTTGATGATTAGCTTCAGTTAGAACCCTTGACCGAAATGCTATTATTATATATTTATATATATATATATACCTTATCCCCTTGAAGGATTATACATATAAAAGAGGTCACACACACACACACACACACATAATATATATATATACACAAATGCGTAAAATATTAGACAACTTTATACCTTTATAAACCAAGTAATAGAAGGAAAACGTCATCTTGAATATTTATAAAGATCTCAGAATTGTAAAAAGAGTCGCCTTTTAAAGCAATCATTGTAGTGGGCAAGGGTCAATTAGAAGTCATGAATGCAACGGTACCTTGCACAACGACTTTTTCGATATGTGCAGATCTCGCCCACATTACAATTTCTCCAGGAAATTAATGCTTTTAAAGGGTTAACATTTGATCGAAGAAAAGTTGAAAGAATTCAAGTTTTACATTCTTTTCTCTCTCTCTCTCTCTCTCTCTCTCTCTCTCTCTCTCTCTCTCTCTCTGGTTTTCCTTTGTGTTTGGTTCCTAGTGTTTTCTAATGCTTTGATCTATGAATATTGTAAATCTTATAAATTTGTAATTTTTTGTCGTGATAATTTTAGGAAAAAATGCTTAAAGGATTTTATGTTTTATTTTTAAAATATTTATTTACTAAGTGTCCTTTATACTCTCTCTCTCTCTCTCTCTCTCTCTCTCTCTCCAGTAACTGTAGAAAATGACAAAAAAAGGATGGGGTGTTTAACCTCCTTCGCAATATCTAAGGTCATATGACGAAGGGGGGACTTACAGCTTCACTTGGGATCCGAACCACGGGTCGCTACATAGTCTTGACGCATTCAGAGGACGGTCTCCCATCCAACTACTATCTGACCCAATGTCGCTTAACTTCGCTGATCAACGGGAAGCGGTGTTATGACATCAGTTACAACGTAGCCCTAAGAAGTGACAAAAATAATAATTAATAAAAAACTTTTACACACACACACTATATATATATATATATATATATATAAACCCCAAAACTTATCAGATGCCTAACTTTTGCATATGATTTTAATAAACTCATGAAATGTATTCCATACGACTTAAGTAAACGAAAGTCAACAATTCTGTTCTTACAATCAGTGAACCGTGACGTACTCAGTTGAGTACGTCACCACGTCACCGACCAAAAAAGAATTATCGCCCCCCCCCCCTCCCTAAAAATAGAAAAAAATTACAACTACACTTTCGTTTTTTCTTTATTGTTCGCTGGGCACTTTGTTCTAACCGGGGGTGGACATGAGGGTCTTTGGGTCAAGTGGACGATCATGAGTTGCAATGACACCCGCAATCATTTCGGATTACCCCAGTTGATTTTGTTGTTGTTGTTATTTTATATGAGTAAGGGATATATATATATATATATATATACAGGGTGACCCAAAAGTTAGGACACATAGTGGAAATTTATTCAATATATTAACACTGTATGTTTTTCTCCGTTTTAGTTGAGACACGGAAAGGAAATTAACGAAAGATGAGCGAGTAAAGTTGGCCATTTGAAATCCATCATTTACAATGATCGTCCCCGGTCCTTGGAACCTTGGAAGAACTGAAGACCCGAATAACGGCTGAATGTTCCAATGTAAGTTCCTCGATCTTCCGTTATGTTGAGACGTGTGAGGATGTCACTTAGAAGAAGAATTGAGAAGTGTAGCAAAATTGATGGTTTCTCAGTTCCAACATTTATTATGAATAACCCAATATAATGCGTGAAATAGATTATTTCCCCCGTGTTCTGATTCTTGGGCCACCCTGTGTGTATATATATAAGCTGGACATTTAAATAACTAACTTAGGTGTTGATAATAGTATGAATTCACTTTTTTGTAAAACATTCTATCCCACGTACGGCCTAATGTGATGGAACAATTTCCCTTTACGGTTCGGATTTTATGTGAGGGAGCGATAGTGACGTAGGCGAAACAGTGGTTTAATTGCCTTCACAATTGGCAATACTCTCAAAAAGGGAAACTTCAACAGCTCATCGTCGTTTTCATTGAACGCATTTAAGCCAATCCACGTCTTGCGATGATACAGGGTGTCCCGTAAGTCTGGACCCATAGGGAAAAATAATAAAATTACAAAATAGTCCAAAAATTTATTTATAATATATTTTTAATTATTTTTATTATTATTTTTTTATTTTTTATTATGATCTTACTCCGCTGGAGTTTTATTTGTGGGGCCACTTGAAAGCCAAAGTGTACGAGGTCAAACTTCAGAACATTTTCCACCTTAAAGCACGCATTGTGGAGGCGTGTCAAGAAATTTCTGCGACTGTGATTCAGAAAGTGCTGTCGCAGTGAGATTACGTCTTCAACTATGTGTGCGACACAACGGCGGACACTTTGAACAGATTATGTAATAAATTTTTGGACTATTTTGTAATTTTATTATTTTTCCCTATGGGTCCAGACTTACGGGACACCCTGTATATAGACTTGGATAAAGGTATAAAAAGTTGACTCTCTCCTATATTTGTAGGTCTGTGCTAGTATATATATAATGTATATATATATATATGTGTGTGTGTGTGTGTAGGAGAGAAGTATGTAGGAGAAACGTATGTAGGAGAGAAGTATGTAAGAGAAACGTATGTAGGAGAAACGTATGTAGGAGAGAAGGAATCTCTTTTCGTCTGAACATTATTATTGGTTGTTCAGTTTCTACGAACGCTAAGGTAATATAATGGACTGGGGTCTCCTACGTATACAGGGTGTCCCATAAGTCCGGTCTCACAGGAAAATTGAATTTAAAATAAATTTTTCTAGGAGATCGAACTTATGGGACACCTTGTATAAATCACTTTTGGTTGATTTTGGTATGAACTTTTTACCTATTATACATTCTCTTTTCATGAAATTTTATCGAAATGCCAGGATTTGGATTGACGTTGGCACAGGCACCGTGCCAACTTCATTTAGTATTGGAAATGAGTTGTTGATAATAGTGAATGTAAGAATAGTTTGAGTGCGTTGCATCTCGTTAAATAGTTCTCTCGTTCTTCGTCTTCTATATTATTTTTACAGTAAAACTGTCTTTTTAAAACGACTGAATTTGAGCAGATATTCCTCTATTAAAAAATTTTGCCTCTTTAATCCAGGAAGGACAGGGCAAAGGGCAAATGCTCACAAAAACGCACCTTCCACAGAGGAAGAAGAAAGCCAAAATCAAAGTCCAAAGTTTTTGAGATGGTTGGACACTGCTCTTGAAAGATTGGTGGTCATAGACAGGAGGAAAGATGGATTCAGGAAGATTGTTCCAGAATTCACCGGTTGAGTAGATGAAAGACTAAAAATACCGATTAACCAGAAAAGGAATGAGACTGTCGAAAGTCTAGTACTGCGAGCTCTCCTTAAAGGAGGAAGCATGCAGTTAGAGAGTTCAGAAGAGCAGTGTCCGTTATAATAGCGATAGTAAAGAGATAGTGAGGTAACATTGCTGCGAATAGAGAGGGATTGAAGACAGTCAGTAAGAGGCGAGGAATTGAGAGACGAAAAGCCTTTGATTCCACCCGGTCAAGTAGAGCTGTGTAGGTTGAGCCACCCTACACATGAGAAACGTACTCCAAACAGGGGCGGACAAGACCCCTGTACAGAGACAGCAACTGAGTAGGGGTGAAGAAACTACGGAGGCGGTACAGCACACCTTATCTCTTTGAAGCTGTATCAGAAAAAGATAAGGGGATAGTCGTGTGGAAGATTGTGACGAGTAGACAGATGAAGGAATTGAGTTTTTGAGAGATAGTAGAAAGATAGTAGAAAGATTAGAGGTCAGGTACACCACAGCCGTCCTCTGCGAATCATACAGTAACTGTTGAGAGGGATGCTTTGTGAAGCGGATGGAGAAGTGAAGGGTAGAATCATCGGCATAGAAATGGATGGGACAGGAAGTGTGATTTAAAAGAACATTGATAAATAAAAGGTAAAGACTGGGTAATACGACAGAACCCTGAAAAACACCACTATTAACAGCTTCAGGAGAAGAATAATGGCCATCTACAACCACAACTATCGATCGGACAGAAAGGAAATCAGAGATTAAGGCAAAGATAGAAGGATAGAAACCGAAGGAGGGCAGTTTGGAAATTAAGGATTTGTTTGGAAATTAAGCTTTTGATATGTCTAGCGCAATAGCAAAGGTTCCATCGAAATCCCAAAAGTAGGGTGACGAAGAACCAGTGATAATGCAAGAAGATCGCCAGTAGAGCGTCCCTTACAGAACCTACACTGACGATCTGAAAGAAGATTGTGAGAAGAGAGGTGTTTAAGAAACTTCCTATTGAGGATAGGTTTCAAAAGCTTGAGAAAGGCAAGAAATCAAAGCAATTAAATGATAGTTATAAGGTTGAGTGTAGTCACCCTTCTTTGGCACAGGATGAATAAAAACGAACTTCCAGCAGGAAGGAAAAGTATCGGATGAAATATAAAGACGAAAAAGTTTGGCTCGGAAGGATATCAGCACAGAAGTGCAGTTCTTGAGAACAAAAGGAGGGACACCATGAGGACCGTACGTCTTCCTAAAGTTGAGCCGAGAGAGGGCAGAAAAATCAGTGAGGATCCTACATAAAAATTATCTCAAATTTTAATTTTCACAAAACCTTCTGTCATGTACATTTTCGGAAAATAGTTCGCCTACAAATAGAACATTTTTAAAAAGCCTAAACTTATTAGTAACTGGTAATATTCTGTTTTTTCCTTTGGATATTTTATTATATTTCGTGACTAATAAACCTTCAGACATTTATGGGCGAACTTTTTTCCGAAATTGTAAGTGAAATAGTAAAATTCCCAATTATCTTTATTATCGTCTTCTTCCCAATTAAATAACTCTTACTTTCTCGCACTGTAAACCAACTACCTTTGACAGAGTTCAGTAACATACGATAGTATTTTCAGTTAACCTGTTAAGCGTCACTTTTTACACTTTTATACGCACTGATATACGCTATAACTCGCTGATAACATTTAAAAAGTTTAATATATTTAATACACATGTTCAGTTTGTTCAAAACAGTACATTCCAGATTGAAATATAGCTGTTGAACTACGCGCACATAAATTTTTACTTTCAAAATATGCACAGAGGGTTGACAAAAGAAAATCGACACCATGATGATTGTCCTCAAGAACAAATAGCAAAGCTCATCAATGGAATGCCAGAACGTGTGTCAGTTTTACATAATGCAAAGGGGAAAGCAATACGATTCTAAATATATTGATGATTCAATAAACCAGTCATTATTTATTGACTTATTATCAAATCAAAACAAAAACATCGGGGGGGAAAAAAACCCGTGTCTATTTACTTTTGTTACCCCTCTGTTGACCTAAAAAAAAAAAAAAAATTGGAGATTAAAAAAAAAATGGAACTGGAAATTTAATCCGTGAATAAATGTTCCACAATAAAAATTTGAAAAAAAATCTGATAATTTAATCAGATGAACATTAATTTCGTGCCTCCGTGCTATAATAGACTGCTTTGAACGCGCAATAAGTATAACACTGACACTATATATCAAGTTTATCTTGTACATACACACGCATTTATTTTGGCATTCAGATGTATCACATATCTATCTATCTATCTATTCAAGAGAAATGCAGGACGTTTGTTGGTTTAACACTTTTTGTCAAACAATGAACGTTTAATATATAAATCAAGTGTATAACATTTAAAGCATTCAACTTGTTGAAAAAACTTAGTTCAGATTGAGTGTGTATACTGTAATGCTTAATCAGGTTTTACAAGTTGTTATAACGGTTTTAATCAATGGAAGACAAGGACTTTTGCGCTACTGAAAATGCTGTGGTCTTTCTTGAGAGCGAATAAAATCGTTTGGTGCAAGCTAAAACAAAACTAGTAAGGGGTCGCTACAGTCACACACACACACACACACACACACACACAGAGAGATATGGTTGTACTTTCACCTTTATCCAAATTTACAACTGTGTGTGTATATATGTATATATATGGTGGGGAAAAAAGTCCTTAAGGATTTTATACATACAACTATTTAGTTAACAACATTATACAGATAAGTATAACATCTTATGAAAATTATGGAGATTGAAAATATAAAAGCTGTTTCTTCCACCATCTGACCATAAACACTTGTTACGTTAAACTAACGCATGAATAGAGAAAAGTGACTTGTTAAAGAAAAACCGTAAATGCCGACATGCTAGAGAAACAATGTAACTAATAAAGTCACGAAGAATATACAAGTCCTATCAAGAACTCACACACACACACACACACAGACATACATTGCAAAAGAGGCTGTTCAGAAACGACTGTAGCTGGGCCTGCCAAGGAAAATAGCAAGGCTCTTTACGGAGCACTGCCTGGCTACGAATCAAGCATGTAGTAACAAAGGAAAACGCTCGACACTTCCCCCAAAGTAATAAAAAATAACGGAAAAAGGATCAAAATTTTATTTGCAAACGTACAACATTTGAGACCAAAGAAGCCTTTCACACAAAGTCGTGTATCTAAAAGAAGCCATTGAAAAAAATGAAGTCGGACTTAGTATACTTAATTGAGACACACCTCAAAGATTGCAAGAATAAATGTGCCGACTGTGAACAGATTAGAGAACTGTAATATATTAAGATTTGACAGAACAAGATTACAGAGTTACAGGCTAACAAAGACCCTAAGATCCACTCTAGGCTAGCCCAAGAAGGAAGTAGAAAAGTGAGAAATAGCAATGAAAAAAAAAGAATACTGAAAACTTATACTATGTTTACATCATAGATGTGTAAAGCTTTCACACACAGGAATAGTAGTAATAGTAAAGTACAGAGCATACAAGGCTCTCTCTCCCTCCTCCACCAGCCACTGCTGACAGAAAATAGTGATGAAAGAAGATTTACAGGAAAGTAGGAAAAAGTATAATGAAGAGAATAGCTTCAGAGTTCATTTACATCATGCGTACACTTATCTCGTGTGCTCAGTTACGCATTAGAAGACAGCAGAAAATAAAGGATAATATAAATACTAACCTACTTAATCTAATCTACACCATGCATTTTTTAAAGGAATTTTTCATTTATTTATTATGTACAAGAAGTCATCATTTCGTTGTTGCATCATTTGTTCGTACCCTTTCAAAGCCACTGTACTGAAGATTTGTCATGTGGTAATTTATGTTGCTTCCTTCGCATAGGTATTACCTAGATAAAGGAACACTGGTCCATAGGGCACCTCCAGCTGGCCAGACCTAAATTTAAGAATTCTCCACGCATAATGGAGAATAATAATGCATAATTTTTTCTTGGGGAAAATTTTTATATACAGGGTGACGAGACGTCCCTATACCCCTTACAATATAAGTTTTTTCTTTGCAGGGTTTAATAATGGCAGATCAAAGTTCATATAGCATTGAAGAACGTATTATAACGGCACATGGGTGCATAAACGTCGAAACCCAAGTAATACGATAGCTACTATAAAGAATAAGTTCAGTAAAATATTTAACAAAGATCCACCAAGTAAAATGGTGTTGCTTAGCTGGAAAAAACTCTGCGACATCCCTTAGCATTAAAGATTTACCGCATAGTGGTAGAACACCAACCCGACAAGAAACATGTGCTGCAGTTGAAGAATCGATAAATCGCTCACCCTTGAAATCAACAAGGAAGGGTCTTCAGAGCTCTGCATCCCAAGATCAACGATGAGAGACCATATGAAAAAAAGACTTGAAAGTTAGGCCGTGGCGTCCTAATTTTGTCAATGAACTGACTGATCATGAAAGGGATGACAGGAAAACATGTTGCGAAGAAATGCTCCGCATCTTCACAAGAAGTCCTCCCCGAGGGAAGGTTTTTGTGTAGCGATGAATGAGCTATTTATTGCAGTAGCCGGTCACGAATCATCTCCATTTGGTCGAAAGAAAATCCTCATTACGTTGAAGAAATTGAATATAACCCGCCTCATGTCATGACTGGGCTCTCTGAGGATATATCAAAGAGATTGTGGCAAAACAGCGCCACCAGACGAATAAGTAATTGAAGAATGCTGTTACTAGCAGTACTACTGCTTTTGCAACAATCACACCGCAGATGCTTCAAAAGATGTTACACACGATATGGCGACGTATTCTATGCTGTGAAAACGAGGGAGCTCACACAAACATTCTGGATTTCTAATATCTTAGGGGTTTATGGACTTCTCGCACACCCACAATATTCAAAACTAAAGTTCCACTCTAACTTAGCTTCCTGAAGATGAGTATGACTATTCGGATGTTTCGACTCCCAAGAGATCTCATCAAGCTTCCCATCACTTGAGAACTCCCAATGCTCTGAAACCAAACCTGGCCAGTGCCTCCTACTACATTTATTGCAAAAGGGCACATCTCTATTTCTATATAAAACTATAAAACTTTCTCTAGCTAGCTAAGTTAGATATACACGATTTACCTAAAAAGTACTAACATTCCTACACTGTAAACCCAGGTATAACCTTAAAATTGAAAGCTTCTATTCAGAGGTTTTGGCTCCCGAGAGATCTCATCAAGCTTCCCTTCTCACCAATGGAGTATCATTTAAGAACTCCCAGTGCTCTGAAACCAGACCCGACCAGCGCCTCCTACTGCATTTATTGACAAAAGGAACATTACTACTTCTACTCTATCTTAACTACCCCCCCTCAAGCAGCACCCTTTTAATATTTTAATAATGAAAAAAAATGAAAGGAAGGAGCAAAAGAAAGAAAGAAGAAGAGAAAGGAGAGGCTTTCCCAAAATAACTTAATATAGCTATTCGGAGGTTTTGACTCCCGAGAATTCCCATCTATTAGAAACATGTAAATAAAAATTTAAAAAAGTGAAACAAAGTCTATCACTTGAGAACTCCCAGTGCTAAGTTATTTATCATTGTTCTGATACTAGACCCGACCAGTGCCTCCTAATACATTTACATCTTAAGGGAAATCACTGTTTCTATCTCCATGAATGACACTATGTACTTAAACAGTAGCCATTCTTTATATCATACTTAATTAGTTATTCAGTGGTTTTTACTCTTCCCGTCTCTACCAATGGAGTATTATTTGAGAACTCTCAGTGCTTCGTAACCAGACCTGATCAGCACTTCCTACTACATTTAAAGTAGCAGGAGGTGTGAAATTCGAAATTGATCAGACTATTCAGGATATTCAGTTACCGAACAGAACTGGAAGGGGGGAATGAGAGAAAGTCAGAGGTTTCATTCTGAAGATTCCTCGGGTGAGAGACCTCATACTGACCGACAATGCGGTCAAACGACTTAACCCACTCACATCTTACCCTGTCTGCCTCGCCCGAAATTTCATTCTTAATTTAACTCGTGAGACTTTTCTTCAATACACGACTTTAAATTACAAAATTTGCAAACACTATTCCCGTGCATACCGCGCATATGTATTTTGTAAATGGCATTTTTATTATAAACTTGTTTTTTCTCGATTTAACAAATATGTATGAAATTTTATACAAGCGTGATCTAACTAGAATCACAAGGTTTGGTTAAACTATTATAATTATACTTGGTCTTGGAAGTTGGCAGTGGTGTGTAACGTAGTCATTTTCACAACTTGATAATATTAAACACCAATAGACGGAAAGATTTTTTTTTTATAGAAATGCACGATCTCAATAAACAGTCCACAAATGTCTTTCAAAAGGAGCTGCAGTAGAAGTCTTCGTAGTAGGGTGGATAGAGGTGGTAGGGTGGTCTAGCACTACTTCTACTACTGAAATGGGGTGGATGCAGTGTATATACTGATAAAAACTATATCACGGAAATTATATTAAATAAATCTAATGGTTTTATTGAAATATTTAGTAGTGAAAATTTTAAAATTATATTTAATATTTGCCAGTGTTTAGATCCCCTAGAAAAATACAACGAAAAATCAGAAACTTGTTAAAAAAAAAGTAATGACCCCAATTCCCAATCTAATGTCTCTGAGGACTTCAATTTATAAGATATAAAAGGTATATGAGAAGCGTATACATGAACATAATAAAAGGCGGAACAAAGGAAGAATCGAAGCAGGCAAGTTTTTTACCATCTCTGGCAGAGGAATTTGTGTTAACACAAAAGATCACCGAAACAAAGAAAAAGACAAATGTCCAGAATTCATCTTCATAAATAACGGCAGCTTCACAAAGAGTTTAGGAATTTCCTAAAATGCCCATTATAAAGGAAAATGAGGCTCTCAAAGTTTTACTGGAATCTTTTTATAATTTGGTATATACGGTGGCGCTCATAAGTATTCGTACAGAGAAATATTTCAGTTATATTTGTCCTTATCTTTTGTACCACGCATAGGATAGTTATAAAGAGTTTACCGTTCGTTTGGAAAATTTTGATAAATAAAAAAATTAGTTTAACTCCAACATATAATGTAAAACATCAAAGAATTTGAGGAAAATAAAAAAAAATTACAATGCAAAAGTTTTCGTACATTTACTTACAAAATTATTTAATACTTAGTGTGTCCACCTTTTGTTTAAACGACTTCACTGATTCGTTTTGGGTATTTTTCTACAAGGTTCCGATATCTCTCAGTAGAAATTTTAGCCCAATCTTCTAAAGAAAATTGTTGCAATTCATTCAGATTCGAAGGGTTTCTTTTGCGGACAGTGTTTTCCAAATCAAACCATAAATTCACGATTAAAGTGAGATCTGGGTTTTGACTAGTCCACTCGAGAAACTTAAAATTCATTGTTGAAGCCATTTCATGATACTTTTATGTTTTGGATCATTACATTGTTGCAGTACCTAACTGCGATCCATTCGCAACTCCTCTATTGAAGGTAATACATTTTCTTTCAAATTTCATGATATTTCTTCGAATTCAGGATTCCACTGATGACAAGAAGTTTCTCTGGACCAGAAGCACTAAAGCATCCCCAACAAAGCAAACCACCACCACCAACCATCATGTTTAAACGTAGGAAGGATTTTTTTTTTTCCCTCGAATGCAGTATTTGATTTTCGCCAAATATACCGTTGTTCGTTGTTTCCGAATAATTCAATTTTGGTCTCGTCTGTTCAGAGAACTTTCTTCCAGAATGCAAAGCCACCATTTTGATGCTCTTTGGCATACTTTAAACGAGCTGATCTTCGTAGCAAAGGTTTTTTTCGTGCAACTTATCCATGCAGACCATTCTTTCTCAATGTATGACATACGGTAGAGGCATGGCCGTAACTACCTATGAGGTCACCGAGGTCCGGACCTCAGTAATTATTTCCTAAAAAAAAAAAGACTGAACTGTTCTCCGTGCAGCTTTAATAAAAGTATTTTTGCTAACAGGTCCCTTTGTACAGTATTTAATTATAGACAAGGGTTTTGTGTTTAGTGTATAGCTTGGGTTGTGTTTGTAGATGTCATTTTGGTCTGAATTTTGCTCGTCCCGCCGCGCTCGAAAAAAAATCTGGACCTCACTGATTTCTAAACCCTAGATACGGCCCTGGGTAGAGGGATGGACATCGATCTCAGTCTTAATGTTTGGCAAATACCACCCGCAGTCACTCGTGGATTCGCAGTAGCCATTCTTTCAATCCGTCAAGCTGTATGTTCTGAAATCTTGCAAGGTCGTCCACACCTTGGTAAAGTTTTGATTGTTCCAAAGCCTTTTCATTTCTTTATACTTCGATTTTTAATACAACTTCACAAATGGGCTACGTTGTGATCATGTCGCAACACCACTTCTCGTATATCAGCGAAGTTAAGCCACACTGGGTCTGGTTAGTAGTTGGATGGGGGACCGACTGACCGTCTTCTGCGTCCAGATGATGTAGTGGCCCGTGGTTGAGATCCCAAATAAAGCCTATAGGCCCTCTTCGTCACGTATCTTTTGCTGCTATGAAGAGTAAACACACACACACCCACATACTTCACAAATTATAACTCACTGCAGTGGAATGTGACTCCCAAAAATTTGATAACTCTTATTTTATAAATTTGCTACTGACCCATTTGTTTTTTCTCAATTTAACAAACGTGTATGAAATTTTATACAATCGTGGGTCTAATTAGAATCATGAGATATAGGTAGGTTCTAGTTAAACTTATAATTATACATAGTCTTGGAAGCTGGCAGTGGCGTAGCGTAGTCATTTTCAGTACTCATGCAGTACAAGTATCTATAATAAATAATATAAATTTTTTTTAATTTTAACGTTAGGCAAGGCGTAATGATCATTTATATTGGTAATCTTGCGTGATTTTTTGCGGAATTCTTCCGTTACGCAGCTTGAAAATGTATCTTTATGATTCATTAACCTCTTAAATAAAGATATTTCGGATCACCTGAAGATCAGGGCTCTCCATGTATTCTTATTTTTTACTTTACAGTACCAAATATAATAATAAATTAAATTGAATGCCCGATTAGGTCAACTGTACGCCCTTGACGATAGGTTAAGTCATGATATTTTCGTTAGTTTTAACGAAAATATCATTTGGTAATTGAGGCTGGGGGCCCTGATCTTCAAGTGATCCAAAGATTTTTCTATTGAAATTATTGATAAATCATAGTCTTCCCTTGAGAATTACGTAAATATGTTTTTTATTCTCTTAAGAGCAGAAAACGATCGCTCAACGATGATATTGAGGCCAGTATGGTAAATACTAGGTTAATTATTAATTTATATCTTTGCTTAAACCCTTCATACAGTTGGTCGTCCAGTAAGAAGTGGGGCTTGGTTTTATAAAAATGCCAGTACCTGGAAAACAGTTGATTGTGATGACGTCAGCTCGCTTTTGGAAGGATCTGGATGATGTGACTGTTTCAATATACTGTACATACACGCGTATACTATTAAAAAAAATTAAGAATTTGTCGGAAGAAATTTAAGACAAAATCATCTCAAAGTTTCAAAGTAAAAGTTTCAAAGTTTCAAAGTTTCAAAGTAAAATAGATACAATTTATAGTTTCATTTTGATGATATAATTTACCTAAACTAATATATGCTGTGAAAACATACATATTTACTTATTTACGTGCATCGTAACTATAACATAAATAAGAACTATGTATTTCATATTATTTATTTATCATAATTGAATGAACCCAGCGAAAATTGACATCAGACGTCTGGTACTGCACTTGAAAAGAACACAGGGAAACATTGTGCTGTCTTAAGACTAGGGGTTAAAACCGGTATTGAAATACCGGTATTAATACCGGTATTGAAGAAGTACAAATAATACCGATACCGATATTATAGGTTTTCGGTATTGACAAAAATTGCTATTGTAAAATTTAGGCAATTTAGTCCTCCGATAAGACTGAAGTGGAAGCAGATTCATTACTGAGTGAATACATGCAAGAAATGGACAAACTAGGAAAAGTGCCATCTAAAAAAAATTCCATTGATTTTGATGTTACTAATGAATTTAAAAGCTTGGAAGTTACTTTACAGAGAAGTGAGAATTTAGAGAAGCTGTACAAGGCACTGCTTTCAATTAAACCTACAAGTGCAGAATCAGAAAGAGCCTTTTCTGCTGCAGGCCTATTTCTGACGAAACTGAGATCAAGTCTATCTGAACAATCCCTAGATGCTCTTTGTTTCCTCAAAGCATACTTTCAAAATCAAACTAAGAAATAAATATTTAGATACTAATAATTTCTATCTACCCCAGTAGTTGTATAATAATATGCTAAAAAAAAATTCAAATAATATTTTTATTACAATTTAGTAATTTACTGTATAAACTTTTTCGAATAGAATGCCATCTATTTGGAGTTGGGTCATTAATTTATAGTAAATATGGTGAGTACTGCAAGTCCCTCAGACTTGTGGGAGGGTTGGTAGGGTGGCACCATAATAAATCAAAATAAATTATTTTTTTCATAATACCGGTATCAATACCGGGATTAGCATAATTGCCTCCAAATACCGGTATTGAAAATTTTCGGTATTATGCAAGCACTACTTAAGACAGCACACGATAAGGCTCATTTTGGAATATACCTTCGTGAATTTTAACAAAAAATCAGCTAGTATTAATGTTTTTAACCCTTAAATTTGTTAAGACAGCACACAGTAAGGCTTATTTTGGAGCTCTTATGTCAATGTATGTCTCCCTTTCTGTAAAGTTTTGCATGACGGGCAAATGTTTCTCGAAGATTAATTGATAGTACGCAGCATTAACCTTTGCCCCTGGCTCACCAAAAACGAGTGATTTTCCAAGTTTGGAAATGAAAGAAAGATGCCATAATTTTCTGGATAAAAGTGGGGCGCTCTCGCAAGAGCCTCTCCGGCGACACATTGATCTTTTTTCTGCTCTTGAATACACCCGATCGTTTTTTCACCGGAGTTGAAAGGGGGTAAACGTTTTCTCGTCATTGAACCAAATTCGCCTAACAGTATGAGCAGAAGAAATCTTGCTAACAAATGTTGGCAGTATGTTATCTTCTTCTGCTCACTAGGACATGTTGGTGTACTTTCATTCGTTTGAAAAAAATTCATGTATAAATCATGTTTGACGATTCTTCGCACCGTACTTCGTGAAATGTGGGTTGCTCTTTCAATTTCTCTTCAAGATTTGTGCGTTCCAGGTTGGCCTTCTTGACTGCAAATCAGGTTCGCAACGACATCCACGTTTTCTTCAGTACGTGCAGTCCGAAACCGTCCACACCTTTCCTAACGAGCAATACTACCTGTTGTATCAAATTTTAGAATCGTTTTTTTCTACCTCACTTCTTGTCCAACTTTTATTTGGGAACTCAATTATCATTTTTTTGGCATCATAATTTTTCCCTAATCCCAATTTTTTATTATAATAAGGTCTTCTTCAGTATATTTTGGCATTTAAAAGGGCCGTGAATTCATGAAACAGAAGAAACAAGCATTAAAAATGTTCATCAATATGTTTTTATACTTAATTTATTAAAGCGAATAAAACTTCCATGTTTTTAAACAATTAGCTTAATATTTTACTCATACATGTGCAATAAATCTTACTATATACGGTATACCTAATACCAATATACTGGTAATATAATTAAATTTAAGAGCTTACGGCCAAAGTTACCTTCAAATAAAGCTTATATACGTATATATGGGAAAGTGAAAGAAAGTATTTACTTGCATAAAATTTATTAATTATATAATACATTTTACAAATCAATAAAAGTATAAATAAATAAAGAATATTAAAGAATAGCCTCATAGCAGAGCTGATATGTGACAAATATATAAGTGTACCCTTTAATATTCATTCTAAAATAGAAAACGATTAATTATAACGGCAACTGAGTTAAAAGCGTTCATATCTGTGTGTGTGTGTGTGTGTGTGTGTGTGTGTGTGTGTGTATATATATGGCACGTCATGGCCAGTGTCGTAATACCATTTCCCATCAACCAGAGAAAATAAGCGACACTGGGTCTGGTAGTATTTGGATAGGAGACCGTTTTCTGCTCCCCAGATTCTGTAGCGAACCGTGATTTGGATCACACGCAAAGCTGTAGGCCCCCTCCGACCTCCTTCATATGACTTTAGATGTTGCGAAGGAAATTAAACAACCCTAGCATTATATATATATATATATATATATATATATATATATATGCAGGAAGGAGGGGCCAAGAGCGAATCTCCGCAACAACGCCCCCCAACCCCACCCCATAAAGGAAGAAGAGCGCCAAACTCAAGGTCTAGGGTTTCCAGATGCCTGGAAAGATGCGTTTGAAAGATTGGCGGTCATAGAGAGAGGGAAAGATGGATTGAGGAAGATTGTTCCATAGTTGACCAGTTGAGTAGATGAAAGATTTAAAATACCGATTAACCCTTGGGTTAGAGAGATGGACAGAAAAGTAATGAGAATGCGTCGAAAGTTGGGTACTGAGTGTCTCCTTAAAGGAGGAGGCATGCAGTTAGAGAGTTCAGGCAATCAACATCCGTTATAATAGCGATAGTAAATAGAAAGTGGGGCAACATCGTGGCGAAAAGAGAGAGAAAGAGAGATTGAGAAGACAGTCAGGAAGAGGTGGAGAGTTGATGAGACGAAAAGCCTTTGATTCCACTCCGTTAAGTAGAGGTGTGTGGGTTGAGCCATCCTACACTTGAGAAGCGTACTCCATATATTGAATTGTCACTGAAAAAAATCTTATTTGTTGAAACCTTTAAGTTTAACTAAATGCAGTACATACGGTACGATAACTAGTAGACAACTTAATTAGGTATACATTATAGATAAATGAGATGTACCCAATTTATAATATTAGATACGAGACAATATTGGCAATAGTATTACAGCAATAGTGTTCAATGTACCATCACGCAATACGTCATTTGATAACCTTATATATATATATATATATATATATATATATATATATATATATATATATATATACGAAAGAAACGGTACGATAAATTAGATTCGAATCACTATTTTTCAGCAGATTCGAATCCTACATCCCCTGATTCTGTCCACCTATACCATGTTTACCTTGGTTTTGCATCCGCCCGAATTGTTCATTCTGACCAAGGTCAAGCTTGTCACTCCACCTTAGACCTACAGTTTAACGTGGAATCCGAACCACGTCACACCAGCAGCCCAGCGTCTTAATCACTAAGCTGACCAGGGTACCCATTTATCTACTAACCAATTTTTATTTTATTGTGTGGAAGGATGAGCAGCTGGGTTTTGCTGCACGCCGCCTGCCGTCACCGGGTCTCGATTCCAGGGCCGATGGATTCCTAGTCAGCGACGCTAACCACTACACCACCGAGGTGCACCTATAATATATATATATATATATATATGTGTGTGTGTGTGTGTTAAAGGTGTGATCTTATGATACTTCATATATCCTTTGAGTTACTTATTAAGTTTAATTGTATTATCGCGGCTTGAACCGCATAGAGTGGTTTTGACGTTTTAAAAATTCTTACTTTTCGCTTCTTCCTCGCTAAACTACCCATTTCTTATCGTAAATCCCTGAAAAGATGTTTTTCCTTACTAAATTTCCTCCGGATTGATATACGTTGCGACTTTCTATGTGAATTAACTATCTTGAAAAGGTGAATGTCTGAGATG
The DNA here is from genome assembly GCA_023014485.1 of Bathynomus jamesi. Classification (NCBI taxonomy): domain Eukaryota; kingdom Metazoa; phylum Arthropoda; class Malacostraca; order Isopoda; family Cirolanidae; genus Bathynomus; species Bathynomus jamesi. The sequence continues at coordinate 123,095 of JAJOZX010006601.1, forward strand.
AGTACCAGTACGATTGCAGTTGTGCAAAAGACTCGAGCAGTGAACAGTTTTTGTGAAACAACTTCATTGCTATAAATAGGTAATAGCATCATCTACGAAGTCCATTTCCCCGTCACGTGGTGGGTGATTGTGCCCCAAGGGTCGCCTGAACCAGAGCAGAAACAGGGTAAGTGACCGGCTCAACCCAACCCACCAGTGCCAGCGGTTGGGAGAGAACCAGAGTTCACCACCGTAACGACGGAGCTACCGGTAGCTATTGCTATAAATACTGTACCTACAAAACATGTTTTGTTTTGTTTTATAAAATTCAGGCGTGTTTCTTATTTTTCCCACCCTGTATATTAAATATTTAATTTTATTTTCTCCCACCCTATATATTAAATATTTTATTTTATTTTTCCCACCCTGTATATTAAACATTTAATTTTATTTTGTCCCACCCTGTATATTAAATATTTGATCTACCGTTTTAGATTTTGTAGTTTCAGAAAGATCGAAATTATTGTGCAAATAATTATTATTATTATTAAAATTGAAGGTGACTTATTTTTGACATTTGAAACTTTTATCAGATTTTGGAACTTGGAAAGTTATTTAAAAATTGATCTACTTAACCCTTTAACGCCGAACTTTTTTGTAGGATCAAATCTAAATGCTTGTATTTGAAACTGTACGTATTCGACCCAGTAGGCTTTAAAGGGTTAAGAGTAAAAGTATGTCAGAAGATTAATCAAACACCTTTCTACTATTTATTTTAATAAATGAAAACATTTTTAGTTCGGATTTTGTAATCAATTCTTTTTTTCTTTTGTGAAGTGATATTTTTAATTAGGAGTTATTCTCGTGTTCAGTTATTGGATCAACAAAAAATTATGAGAATATAAATACATTTTTATTCATTATTTTAACTTGATTTCACTTTAATATCGACTTTGAATTGGACGCTTGACAGTGACAGTGATTGAAGTGCATTCTGAATGCCAAACTTCAAGAAGTGATTTAAGTACTTGAGTGACTTCTTATCGCGGGTTTTTTTCTTCCCACAAAGTGAGATTTGAATTTTGAGTGCGGATTCAAGTACTTGAGTCACTTTTTGGCAAAAGGCAAAAATCAGTGAAAATGTACTTGAATCAAAATTAGTTTCAAATTTGTTAGGAACGACCCCTTAACAGCTTATATATATATATAATATATATATATATATATATATATATATATATATATAATCCAGTATACCCATTTACCCATCTATTACGTTAACAAGAATATTTTAGTAAGAAATTTATAATAACGTTCAATTGTCGAAAGTGTTATTATTGTCTTTATTAAACAAATTAAGACATTTTTATTTGATTTAAGGTTTGGTCCCGTTTTGGTCTCAAGTTTGAACTTTTTTTCCCTTCAAGTTTTATATTTTATAAAAAATGGTAACCTTAAACCAGTGGTATTTAACCTTTTTCGCACTGTTACCCCTTAAGCTATCCGACAAAACTGTAATTACCGCTCCCCCCCCCTCTCCCCTTTTTAAATGGCAAATATGAGAAAAGAAAAATTAGGAAAAATGTCCCCGAAAAAGGCCGAATTACCCCTGTGGGGGTAATTACTCCAAGGTTAAATACTACTGCCTTAAACACTATTACGAGGTTTCTACCTGCGAGGTTCCACAGCAGAACCTTAAATTACAATTAAGAGATAGGAAGGGAACTTAAAAACACTTCGTTTTGAGGACCGATTTTAATCAAGATAATCATTAAATCAAATTAATAATTTTTCATAAATATAAAATATTGCATTAAATTAATATTTTATTTAAGAATCAAATCTTTGATTAACTTTTAAGCTATTATTATTATTTCATTAACGATTTTTAATTACGAATAATCTACTCGCTGAGAGAGAGAGAGAGAGAGAGAGAGAGAGAGAAAATCAAGGTCCATATTTTTCGAGACTAGACATAGGTCCTTTATTTGAGTTTCATGAAACGAACACTTTCGTTGTCAACGTTAATACATAGTTGTTCACTCACTTCTTCCTCTGAAATAAGAGAGAAAAACGTTAATGGCAATTTTAGAAAGCCAAAAGACTTCCGCTCTCTCTTCCTTTCTCCGATTTGCTGACCTAAATGCTGCCACACAATAATAATAATAATAATAATAATAATAATAATAATAATAATAATGGAAAAACTGATTTAGAAGAAAGTTTTTATCGGTCTTTTTCAAGTCAAAAAGAAATGAAAGCTTCATTATTAAGTTAAAATAATGTAAACAACTTGAAACAGTGATATAAAACGATCTCTAAATTACTCTAATGTCTAAAAATTAAAAATAGACTTGTATAAATTCTGTAATTTTTCAGGTTTAAATGATAATTATGGTTCTAAGTGAAAAAAGAGAGATTTCCGCAAAATACAAGAGTGAAAACTTACACAGTGAAAACTTATTCGAATCTGAAGGCAAGTCCGGATCCAAAGTATCGTTTTCCTTTCCAGCATCTAAAACTGCAAAGATAAAGTTGAGTAAACAAAGCTAAAGGATTGTTTTGCAATTCATACGATAAAATTGGAGAAAAACTTGGCGAAAAACTTGGAGAAAAACAGTTCAATAAACTTAACAAATGGAGCCCTCAGAATACGTCAACCTCATTTACAACCGCCTTCAATCATGGATGGGCAATTTATGGATTTTTAGTAAACTTAAACAGTCTAATTAGTTATGAGGTAATATTTACTTACATGCTATGTATTATACGCATTTAATTATTAAATTTTAAGGTGTTTATTTAATTTTGTGAACATTTTTAGATAGAAAGTAACGTAACTTAGGTAGTAGGGCAAGCGAGGCCGCATGCCCCAAAACCAAATTATTGTTCAAGGATGATAATAAGGGTACGAAAATGAGTACAACTTCAGGAAACGTACCTGAACCAGTGTCGTGATGAACTACTTCTTCGCCTTTGGACTGGTCTTCTTCATTGCTTACTGAAGTTATAAAAGAAAATACATTTAAGCAAAGCCACAAAAGAATCAACGATAACATCTTATCCCTTCTACAGTATGATAATTCTATGGTCCCTTACAATTTAGAAATGGTGGAAATGAAAAACACAGCCAATCGAAACTAAAACTTTGCAGTTCTGAAGGAAACTTATCAAAATTAAGAGGATGAGAGGGTATTCATAATAGTTTTTGTTGTTCCCATCTGAAATTAAAAAGAAAAATATACTTTAACAAAATCACAAAACAACCGAAGAAACAATTAATCTCAGCATTGTGAAAGAAGGGGATTATAAAAGTTATCAAAATACGAAGTGGTCATTAATATTAATAGCTAATTTCCCATTTTAATAGGGTGCGCGCGGTGGTCATGATGTGTCTGTGGAACGTCAAATTAAAATTAAACCATCCGTCAGTACTTCCCAAACAGAGGTTCCGATTATCAGCTATACCCGTGTTCAGATGAATGAAAAGTCTTGGATGCCACTAATTTTCAATTCATTTGGTATTTAAAATAACTTTTTAAAAATTACCAGAACGAGGTCTTGCGTTTGCATTACCTCGAACACAGTCTTCATTGTCTGAAACGAAAAGATGAAATGTCAGATACAAGTCCAATACATATTATGGATTCTCAATACTAAATCTTAAAAATTTTGACCTAAATCTGGGTACAATTTTACAAGTTTTAAATCTGACCCAAAACAGAAAAAAATTGAAAATTCTGTTCTTATATTCTCGTGTTTCAAAAGTGAGAATTTTTATGATATTTCTGCAGACTTTGCAACAGAATATTCGTGAATGAGGTTGAGTTTTGGTATGTGTGAAATCACTTCAGAATTATTCTTCCATCATGAAAAATAGTAACTGTGGCGATGTAGTTTTGAGGAAGAAAAACCAAGAAAGAAAATTGTAATAAGAATATTTAAAATGCTTATCACATGCTTATCGCAAGAGGTTAAGCAATACCATAAGCATACCATGAAAAATAGCAACTGTGGTCATGAGGTTTTAAGGAGGAAAAATCAAGAAAGAAAATTGTAATAAGAAATATTTAAAATGCTTATCATATGCTTATCGCAAAGGGTTAAGCAATACATTTATGGTATTGTTTAACCCTTTGCGATAAGCACGTGATAAGCATTTTAAATATTTTTAATTACAATTTTCTTACTTGATTTCTCTTCTCTAAAACAACATGACCAAAATTACTAGACTAAAGGCGATGCAGTGAACTCCTAATCAACGATAAGATAGTATCCTATACTATCATAACTGTATTCTCTCTTAGGGGTTAATAAATTGTAAGTTCAGAGGGAACAATATGGTTTATTAGAACTAAAACTATTTTGAAGATAATAGTAAAGGAAATTTACCCGAGTCAGTGGATAGTTGATCGCAATTTTTTTTCTCCTTTGCATCTAAAATTATTTATAAAAGAAAATGCATTTAAGCTTTTGCTCGCTCAAGTTAAATAAAGAAAATGTATTAAAGCAAACCTACAAAACAATCAACGATAAGATATTATCCTTTATAGTATACTGTATCGCAATTCTATCCTCCATGAAAAGTTAAACATAGTGAATCAGAACTAAAACAATGCAATTCTGAAGGAGTTAATGGAAACTTATCACAATCAAGGGGAGGGGGAATTGGGGGACGGACGAGGGGAAGAGTTGTATTCGGAACTGAAATTAAAAAGGAAAATATATTTTGACAAAATCACAAAAATTTAAAAAAAAAAAAATCGTAATACTTTCCTTATTCTAAACAAATGTAAGGTGTTTCAACTCTTGGCTATATATATATATATATATATATATATATATATATATGTGTGTGTGTGTGTGTGTGTGTGTGTGTGTGTGCGTGTGCGCGCGCGTGGTGTGTGTGTGTGTGTGTTACAAAAACATAAACCAATATTTTAATTTACAAAACAAATTTCCCTGATTTATGTTTAAAAAAGTGACTGTTTTATTTACTCATTTACCATTTCGTGTAAAATAAAACAAATAATAAAAGCTTGAAAAAGTCATACGTGTTTTGTTTTGTATTAAACTTCAAATGTGCGTATTATTATGATCAAAACACTTTAAACTCTTCATACAGTCAGCTTCAAATGGTTGAACAAAGCCACAAGCTGATCCACGCTATTATCCTATACCGTCATAACTGTATTCTCTCTAAAAGGTTAATAAACTCTAAAATTGTTGAGTTAAGAGTGAACAATACAATGTATCAGAGCTAAAACTTTACCATTTGTAAAGTAATAAGGGAAACTTACCAAAATCATCGGGAGGTTGTTCGTATCCATATCCTCGTTCCTCAGTTTCTAAAGCTATAAAAGAAAATAAATTTAAGACAAACCACAAAGGAATCAGTGATAGAAATCTCAAAACAAAAGCTTTTAATAATAATCTTTTTAAATAAGAAGTCTCTATTTTTCTTCTTTATTTCAAAATTAAGTTTTCTCAACCTCGTAATTCAAATGATAAGAACTTGCGATAACATAAAAATGAAGTTAACTCTAAAATAAGTTCTTTTTTTTTTATAAGTAACGTATTTGTTGAGAAGTTTGTTAAATGTCAAAAAAAAATTTAACAGAGAAACCAAACTAACAGCTACAGTACAGGGTGTCCACAATGTCTTGTCGACCTAGTAAAATACTAACCAGTTTTCGTTTTTCTTTCACACTCATTTGAAATGCGTGATAGCAGAAACTATACGATTGAATAACGCATATTGGCTAGTACCTGGGTCCATGAGTGACCACGTAATGGCAAAACCATTGAAAATAATCGTGCAGACTTCCAGGATCGATTCAATCGTGCAGGTCCTCCAAAAAGGAAGTTTAGCCATTACGTGGTCTCTCATAAACCCAGGTACTAGCCAATATGCGTTGTTTGATCGTATAGTTGCTGCTATCATACATTTCAAATGGGTCTGAAAGAAAAACAAAAATCAGTTGGAAGTTTACTGGGATGAGAAAACATTGTGGACACCCTGTATATACAAGGACGGGAGAAAATAATTTTGTAATTTCTATATCTATTAAAGCTAATTAACTGTTTATATTGTCCAATCAAATGATTTCCAATTATTATCAATTCTTTTTAGCTTTAATTTCAAATTTAATTAAAATCAATTAATTTAAAATTAAGTTAAATAATTTATGACCACTGAACAAGGGGTACATAATTTATGACCACTGAACGAGGGGGTACATTTGAACTAATTTCATCTTTAAGTACTTTAGAATTGTTAATTTAGATTAAGAGAACGGATAATTTAACTATCGATATTAATGTTTAAACTGCAACCTCTTGACTCGAAAGAATAATATAATAGAACCTGCTAATGTGACCACTTTTGCATAGTCATCACCCGACTAAATTGACCACTTTTCTGCGATCTTGACAAAAGTCATATATTTACAATGTAAATTTTTCTCAACATTGTGGTCACCTGCATGTTGTGGAAAGTAACCGGTTTTACCCAGCTGTAACTTTTTTTGAGAATTTAATCTGTTCAAGTGACCATACGATTTTAATAAAACAATGGTCTTACAATTTAATCCCGCCATGACTCGAACCAATAATTTCTGGAAAATTGTTTTCACACTTAAGTAGAAAGTTGAAACGAGTGCATTTAGAATTTAATTTTAAAAGCTTTTTTTTCTGTAGTAATTTCAGCAGCACAAAAGAAGGAAGTTCGCCCCCCCCCCCACACACACAATTTTAATACAAATTTGTCTTAATTGGGTGCTAGACCTTTCTCAAAGACAAAATTCCTGACCGAAAGGACAATGTCTTGAGAGATTCAGAAATTGATTTCGAATGCAAATTTTCTCGATGAGATTGTTTGGACCTAGTCTAAATACTTGATCTGATCTAACCTAATTTAATTTAATTTAATTTAATTTAACTTAACCTAACCTAACCCAACCTGAATTAACTTTACCTAACTTAACTATAGTTAACCTAAATTTACAAACACTCCTATTAAAATGTTCGTAGACGGTAAAATTTTAATAAAATTTCACACCGTCATTTCGAGAAAAATTCTAGTCTCGTTTTGGTTTGTCGTCCAAAGCGTAATTCTCATTTTTAACTGAGAAATTTTTGCTTTATTATTAAAATGCTTTTAACGCATTCACTGTTGGTGGTCCGTATACGATTCCAAAATTCGTGCCGTTACGAAATTCGCCGCAGCGAAAGGGTTAAAGGTTCCTAAAACTTTTGAAGGAGTTTAGGGAACTTACCGAAATCAGGTGGGATGGGTTTGTATTCTTCATTCGTATCTGAAATTTAAAAGAAAACTCTTCTTTGGCAAAATCACAAACAAACAAAAGAAACAGCTTATCTCATCATTCTGACATACTGAATTTAATTGCTCTGAAATCACAAATGCAACTGATGTGGACTTCGACGAGTCAAGTTTATAACGTATTTATGAAATACCTTTTAAAAACTTACCTGAAGGAGGTTTTCTATTAATATAACCGTAGTATTCATCGTATTCATCTGAAATAAAAAAAAAATTAATCATTTATCAACTGAAGTATTTTCACCTATTTCTCTATAATTAATCAATAATCAGTAAAATTGTATAAGATACTTCGATTTGAAACAAAGTATTAATTTTTAGGTGAATTTATTGTTCAAATATATGCACCACCTCTTCCTTTCATTTTTTGAGGGTTCTACACTACATGAACCATTTAGCTAAAATTATTATCAATTTATTCATTTCTACCTTCCTTATTATTAATATATATATATATATATAATATATATATGAAAATTATTTCACGAAAGTAACACGTGAAAAATATTTATGATGAATAAAACCACGAAGGAAAGGAAACACAGAATGGTGCTCAAGCGCTTTCGTCTAATGACATCCTCAGGAACACTGAAGTACATAAAGAGTTACAGCCTATATATAGGTTACAGCGCTTGAGCACCATTCTGTGTTTCCTTTCCTTCGTGGTTTTATTCATCATATATATATATATATATACCTTCAAACCTACCACCTCTTAAATATAAGATGAGGGCACTAGTCACTAGTGACTCACTACACTACGCTGCGCCCTCACCTTCTGTTTAAGAGGTGGTGAGTTCAAACCCTGATGAAATAAATTTTTTTGAATATCATGTTAATATTGTAAAGCGATTACACTTCACAAAAACCCACGAGGACATTCGTACATTTTAATGAAATGGAAATTACTTTCGTGAGAGTGCAATAATGGGACCAAAACCATAACTTTATACCTCTTTTACCGCGGACTTTATTTTTTTCTGACAATCGCTTTTGGGAAACTTTATCAAAACCTTTTTGAAAATCTAATTATAAAATTAAAACCTTATAAAGATAGAAGTTAATAATAATAATAATAATAATAATAATAATAATAATAATAATAATAATATACTACAGATTTAATAGCCAATATGTGAGAAACTGATGAAACTGTGTAATGATATATGAAACGGTAAACCTTTTGAGTGACAAAAAAGAGAAGTAAAATAATGATTACCTGGCACTGGTGTCTTTTCTCGTTGTTGGTTGGTAGTCTGAAAGGAAATCACATTAAGTATTGGAGAAAAATATTCATCTCTCCGTCCATCTATCCGCTGTTTAGTAACAATTCACTTTAGAGTGTGGTTTGCGCACTGTTCTTATGGGCTTAAAAATAAAACTGGGATGCTTGTTGACCAAAGTCTAACTCGAGAGTAGAAAGATTTACACAGGCACGTGGCCAAAAAGGACCTGAATGGTATTTTGAGAAAGCTATAAGGCCCATTTTCTCATTGTACAATATAGATTAAAAACTTCTTTCAACCTCTTTTATGATCATTGATTGTAATTGTTGTAATTCTTATCAAAGTAATGAGTTTCAATAAATTTCAAAGTGGATTATAACAGACTTAATATGCTAGAACGCATACCTATGAGGAATGACAAGACCGGTGATTGTTTGATACTGGCCAATCACAATTGATTTTTCAAATATTTACAGCCTTTACTGCCCTGTCACGAGCATGAAAAAACGGCGGAAACAAGCTTTTAATCTATATTTTGTATCAAGAGTGCCACTAAACGGCACTGTTTATGCATATTGGTACTGTAATTATTCCATTGAACACTATCTCATTCTCTCAAGTATTAATGAAGAAAACCTTTACAAATAAATTATTTTATAAAACAAATTCAGATGTCAGAAAATGGAACTGATTGGTAAATTTTCACATTTGCTTTAGCAAACATTGTTAAAGACAAAATATTTTTCTACAGTGATGGCGGGTTATTAAGTTTTATTTGAGCGAGCCTGTGCAAAACAGTTCTGCTTAGCTACAGAAAAAAAGTGTGTCTCACTACAGCCGGTATTGGCAAACTGGAAAATCGCTTGACTGAAGGCAACTAATTTAACTCGAATGCTGCGCAAAAACATGTCTTGAAGGTACCTCCACGAAACAGCACCTAACCAGCCATCCTATTGCTACTTTAAAACTGGTCCGTTACATAAAAAGGTTGCACCGGCCTATATTAATGGGTGTGACCTAAAGTTATAGCTTTTATATCCCACCCCCACCGTATCATCACAGAGCTTTTCACTGCCCTTCTGTAGTGGGATTCAGGCAGTGGAGGGCTCTCTCCCTTGTAGTCGAAAGAGGGAGGGTAAATGAGGGTAAGAGCAAATGACATATACGAACCTCTCTTACCTTCCTGTACAATATGACGAAAGTTACCCGTCCAGCTAACGAAATGAACAGCAGGAGAGAAGAGATAGCCACAAGTACAAAGAATATTGTTTTGTGAACATGGCCTGGAAGGAATCAAATATTGTAATAAATGAGGACAACTTTCAAAATAAGGAACACTTCGACAACCTTGGCTTGACCCTTTATTTTATAGTTAGTCAAAATAGCTGCCTAACTATTCAAATGAGAAAACGTTCCAAATCTCAACCACACCTCTTCGTCAGGTGAATTTAAATCTCAGAGAAAAAATACAAAAGACGTAAAAGTCGGTGAAGACAAGGCCGATTAGGTGAAAGGAATGTACCGTTCGTGGCAAGGTTTAAGCAAACGATTTATTGCAAGATGTTCGCTCCATTTAAACAAAACCTATTCTGACCATTCACAGACCAACCGTTTCTTCCTTGCCACTCCTCTCGAAGTTCCATAGACTTCTCTTCCTATTTCAGTTCTCTCATTCACCTCAATTTCTGCATGTATCATTCTTGCTTACCAGACTTCCCAGCGTTATTCCACCTCCAACTCTCTCTCACTCTGTATTACCATTCCTTCCACACATCATCACCTAACTCTTGTATGCATTCGCACTTAATAATCGCCTTTTACAAACATCCACACACGTTTCATTCAATAATGTGACTTCATTCACCAATCAGCAGTGCATTATCCGCTTTTAGCGAATGAGCCAATGCTTATTCATTACGATTTACTTTGAGAAGAACTCCCCTTTCCTCCCCCTACTTCTCTATAAAGGCGCCACAACCGTTTTCAGCTGGTCGTCAGAAACTCTTCCATCCTCTCATGCCATTCTACATATACCCGCCACCCATTTCACAGCCATTTTCCAACCTATTTCAATATCTCCGTAAACATCATCCAGACTTTTCTGCATGTCTTACAATTTTCAACTATCTTACTGCTCTTTCCATTTCCTCTTCTGAAATCCATTCTTGACCCAGATTATCACTTCTCACTCCTACATTCCAGGACTTCTAATCTCAGCTACTCTCTCCTCATTTGGTTCTAACAATTCAAAAATGTATTCACACCACCTTTCTCGAAAATCTATTTCATTTGTCAAAAAAAAATCTTACTTTCTGACTTCTTTACCAAATGAGTTCCTGTCACCAGCAAATGCTTCATTCATCTTTCCTCAAAATCTCTTTCGTTACCCTCTCTTTACTAAGCTTTATTTCCTCTTCAAAACCCTATACTCCTCCATCCTCTCTCCCATACTTCCGCCCCTACCCTCTCTTGAATTACTTTTACCCTTGATCCCATTCCTCACGTACCAAGCTGGCTATTCCACCATGTTGTTCCACTTCTTCCACCCCTTCAACTTTCTACTATACGCCTCCTCCGCCGCTTTAGCACACATCCCTTAAACTATTTTCACCTTTCTTCCAAACCCCATTCCACCATTCAAACCTCTTACTGCTCTTACATCATACAGCTCTAATATTTTTTCTGAAAGGTCATATAACCAAGCAAATTTCTATATTATATAACTTTGTTCATTCTATACCACATATTCACATCCTTGTGGTTAAAGAAAGAGTCACTACACACAAACCATTTCAGACACACTTGTCAACCTTTCACTATTTCTACTCTCACCTGGTACTACAAATGGCCCTAACACTTCATTTTCCGATCCCATTCCAACTTTTCCATTTATATCTCGCATCACTCTTACCTTCTGTCCATTTTCCACCTGCACAGTTTCATTTTCTAAGTCTCTCCAAACACGCTCGAAATTTCACCCACTTCGTCACATCCTCGCATGCAGCATACATAATATAAACGCACAAAGTTGCCATTTCCTTTCTTACTCTAAACTGTACATACAGACGTCTAGAACCCACTAATTTATACTCATACAGTCATACATAGACTTAAACGGTCCCTTTTTCATCAACATTGTCACTCCTTTCAATATCTCCCATGTTTTCGCTTACCTACACCAAATCTTATTCATTTCATTCCACACCATTCAAAGTTATAACCGCCGACCCTTATTAGTCTCCCCTTATGGCCTATGATATACCATATATACACAAAAGATTGTAACATTATATCTATAAGCCCCTTATAAAATATAGGATAATAATATCACATATCTAAAAGTTTGAATTCTTGCTAAATCAGAAGGACTATATTGTACAGTACTCACGCGGTTATCCGTGATTCACTCAACCGAGAATCGAGTTAACCATGATTTACTAATTTTGACCAGTGTGCACTAATCTGTGATCATGACACCGAGTTAACCGTGATTTGGTGCGGTGTTTACATCTGCCGCTCGTATCGTGGTGAGTACAAACTACTCGTACTTAACTGTATGTTATACTGTAATATTATAATACTGTGTGTGGTGGTAGGCAGCTGTAGTAGCTGCACCACCCACAATTGGGATTTACTGAGTTAACCGTGAAATCAGGTTATCCAGGATCATGGACCTCCTTCATTCACGGATAACTGAGTGAGTACTGTATTTTAAAATTTCATAATATAACCTGTTGATTCGTTCTAAGAAATAAATAAGTAAAAGTTAATTAAAACCATAACACGAATCATGAGTCCTGATTCTCGCTAAAATAGATTCAAATTAAATTTTAAATTAAACTATAAATAAAAAAATTACTTAACTATCACTTCACGTATCCAGATTTACTCCATCTAACTCAGTTTCAAGTCAGACGTAGTGGTTCTCTTGGAGCGTCGCTACATTTCAAAAACAAAAACAAAAAAAATTCTGGGCGTTAAATTGGTAAAATTAAAACAGTTTTGCCAAGTTAGTACGGGTGTTCATTTTATCAGTTAATCCAAAAGAAATACAAATACAGTAAAAATATTAATGATATGTCAGAGATGTATGAAACTTTGTGATCTGAAAAACAATAACAGTAGCAGTGGAAACGCATCATGACAAATGTTGAAAGTGTTCACTGCCATGTTCAATGCATAAGTTTCGAGAACGAATAGACGTTGTTCCAAGCTTAACGCCATCTTCACAAGCCTAAGCCTACGCTTAGAATTAGGTTTAGGCTGGCCTAAGCTAGGCTAGACCAGCACTTTAAAATGTCTTGGTTCTCATATTACAATGTTTCGTGTATCTCTTAATTAAAGTTACTTATTATTTAGTTGTTATTTGCATTTCTTTGGGTTAACTGATAAAATGAACAGCCTGTATAAAATCCCAGCTTTTCATTGGTCGAACAAATATTAAATAATAACTAGTCATACGTGTCGGTCCACTTCTTTGATAACAATTACCAAATTCATTGAAGGAACTTAAGAAAAGGCTTCATCCTTCCAAACAAAATAAATGCAAAAAACTTCACTTTTTTCTACGTGAAGGTCAAAATATGAAATAAAAACCCACTCTAATAGACAGAGTTTATTTCCACAACAGTTTCGATGCCCACTGGCATCCTCCTCATCCACCCGAGGAGGATGCCAGTGGGCGTCGAAACTGTTGTGGAAATAAACTCTGTCTATTAGAGTGGGTTTTTATTTTCATACTTCCAAACAAAATTATCATATAAAGAGGCGAGGCAGTAAAAACTGCTGATTAAAAATTAACAGTAGAATGTTCTGTTTCTGGGGCTAAATTATTATAGTAACATTAAATCTAGACTGATCAATTTTAACTCTTCTAAAATATAAGTTAAAGTAGTGTAAAATAAGTTTCTTGACAAGTTTTATCAACAGAATGGCATTTATACGCAGTTGAACGCAATTAAATTCTAAACGAGTTTAATTCTAGAAAGTCAGCGTGCCCTCATACAATAAAAGTACACTTGTTTTTTGGGGAGGAAATGGTGTCTTTTGTTGTACGCGAGTTAATTATTATTATTATTTATTATCAATAAATTGGTTAATTCAACCTATGAATGTAATTCTCATTATGGGGTTATGTAGAACCCAGACTAGTCGCTATGTGTGCGGTCACTGCGGTTCCATACTGCCCTTCTAGATTTAATAAAGCTGACTGAACAGTAAATAATTTGAAGTTTGTAAAGTATGTAAAAGTTGAATTAATAACAAACTCACACTTATAAATCATTATTATTCATCATTGAAGAAACATAACTTCTGTTATAAGTTCAGAAAGAAATTGGACCTTTTCCAGTTTGTGTACCGTTTTTCATATAATTTATTTTTGCTTTATAAGGCTAACTAACGAAAATATCATGACCTAACCTAACCAATCGTCAAGGGCGTACAGTTAACCTAACGATTGGTTAGGTTAGGTCGTGATATTTTCGTTAGTTAGCCTTATAAGCCTAACTAAAGAGATTGATATTATCACTCATTTTTGATCTGAAAAGAAGCAAAAATAAATTATATGAAAAACGGTACACAAACTGGAAAAGGTCCAAGAAATTAACTCGTAATAAATTGAATGTTATGATCCTTAAAGTGCGAAAGAGAAGTATTAATAATTGGTGTGAAAGTAAACGTTATTACCCAGTGAACCAATGGCGTGGCACTGGTCAGAAGAGATCTTAGAAATAAATGGTTAAAGAAATTGTTGCTGCCTCCTCCTCACCACAAACTACTCTGACCTCTCTCCACGTCCATTCCGTAATTTGAGCCAAAGGGAACTGCAAACATTATATATACACATTCATTGAATGAATATCTCTTGCACTAGATGATGTGTGTGTGTGTGTGTGTGTGTGTGTGTGTGTGTGTGTGAAATCCGTTTTAAAAACGTACCTGAAGGAGTCATTCCATTAGTGCTATCCTCGAGAAAGTCTTCGTCATTATCTGAAAGAAAACCGCAATTTGTTTTCGAGATTTTGGAATCTTAATTTAAATTTAAGAAAGGAACCAATTTGGCGGAACTCCTTTTAAAAGAGAGTTAATTTGCTCACATTTTACAATAACTTTTTGGCTTAATTTTTTTTTGTAATAATGTGTTTAATTTTAACAATGAATGAAGCTGAAAACTTAATTAGAAACGTCAGCAATATTAAATTTCTGGAAAAATCACGTGGACATTAGTTCTCCTCTTTATACAGTGTGAACCAAATGTCTTGCCCCATTTGTAATATTATGAATTGAATAATGTTCAAAGTTGAGGTCAGTTTCCCTTTTTCGGTTGGTGTGAGGCCAACCAAAAACCTCGTTGCTGTTCCGTGTGATGGGCTCTCTTCACACGAAGGTCATGCTGGTGGCCCCGCCTCTAGGTCTGGCTTGGTGGAGGAGCGAGTTGCTTTCTTGAGCTCTCCACCGTACATAGCCAAGTACACCCGGCTCATCTGGTACCGTCCTGAGCCAGACATCTAGTCTTCTCTTGAAGACTTCAACTTTGACCCCTGTAACGTTTCTGAGGTCCTTTGGAAGCTGGTTAAAAAGTCTTGGCCCCCTGACAACCAAGCTATTTTCCTTCAGTGTTGAGGTCCCTTGTCGGGCCTTTAATTTGGGAACACTACACATCCTGCCTTTTCTATTTTCCAGTGTTGTTTGAATGGTAATTGTTTGAGGTTTGGTACCAGTTTTTCGATAATTTTTCATATGTAGATTATGGTGTACCTCTCTCTTCTTCTTTCCAGGGAGTACAGATTTAGTTTACGTAGTCTTTCCCAGTAGTTGAGCTCTTTGCAACCATCAATCTTGGCTGTGAAATGTCTCTGAGTTTCTTCTAGTCTATTAGTTTCTCCCTTTTTATATGGGGACGTCAAAACTGAGTAGTATTCAAGTTTTGGTATAATCAGTGTTTTTAGCAGGGGAATCATTACTGTCCTGTCCCTTCTTTTGAACGTTCTTAGTACCTGTCCCGCGACTCTTTTTGCTTTAGTTATAGCTATCTGATTTTGTGTCTCGAATTTGGCATCATCGGTCATTATTACCCAAAAGTTGACCGCTTTCGTGCTTCTCTAAATTTCCTGTCTATCTGGAGCATAATATGCAGTCTAAGTTCTTCATTGCTACCCTATCTCAAGAGCTGAAATTTCTCGGTGTTAAATGTCATGTCTTCTGACCATTTGTATATTTGTATATTTTGTTATATATATATATATATATACATACAGTATATATATATTATATATATATATATATATATATATATATATATATATAAACCTTTCTTTAATTCGCTTGTAACAGAATCGTTCATCCTGACGAACGTCACACTTAGTGTCCCACCTTAGACCTACAGCTTAACGTGGAATCCGAACCACAACTCACCAAGAAAGTTAGAAATTGCCATGTCCTAATTCGTATTCGATCTCACAACCTTCGTATCACTACAACACCAATGGTATATACAGTATATATATTGTTAGGTTAGGTTACATAAATGTATAATGTTTATACATAGCATATATATACATATGTATGTATGTATGTATGTATGTATGTACCTATACTGCCTGTATGTATGCATTATATGTCGGTATAAAAAGAGCGAATGTGTATGCGTGAATGTGTAATTGTGTATACATTTGATGCGTAAATTGAATTGCATCCTTTTCATCTTACCTTCTTCAAACTCTTGAGGTCGCCATGGAGGGAAAACGTCCTCGTAGAAAACTTCAACTGGTAACTGGTCCGAAGTGTCTACACTAAACTTTTTTGATCCCAAAACATGAAATCGAATGTTGGGGAAGGAATACTGTATTGGCCAAATGTTCGATAATCCTGAAAAAGAGCAAAGAAAACACATGTTAAATTTAACTGTCTTTTAAAGACTTTTTTTTAACATTAAAAAAAAAACATTTGCAATTTTCGTCTTTATTGAAAAGAACACACACACACACACACACACACTGTTTGGCTTCCCTACGGAACTACGACATTTACACACATTCATTTTTGTATCGCGACACTCACCCAATTTTAAAAACCTAATAACGCTAAACAAACTTAATTTAACTTAACCTAATCTAAGTTAGCCTAACCTAACCTAGCGTAGCCTTAATTGTATCCCCTTTCTTTTCATGATAAAAGATACCATTTATAAAGATAATTCACCGCAAAGAGATGGTGTTTAAAAGGAGAAAAGACCTCAATTAAGTTAAATTTAAATAGACGTAAAGTTGCACCACATTTTTAACTTATAAAAAGAAATGAATATTTTACTTTTTTTAAATTAACTTTTTTAACGAAACACTTATTTGACGAAAAGACATCTATAGTCCTTATATTAAAATATTTTTGCGCGCCACATTTTAATTGAACCTTTATTAATGGCGCCCTTTAAAAGGGGGCAAAATGACCCTGAATTTTACCTCCTCTTTGTCGAAGATAGAGAGATTCAATTTAACACTGTAGGATCCCACCGTCTTATAAGGTAAATTGTCGTCAAGACTTAAACGCGCTTCGCATTCTTCCTTCTGATAAGCTAAAGTACGTCATCATTTGTTTGTCTGCAGATGACAACGGACGTTGATCCCAACTCGGATTAAATTTAAAGTCCTCGTCTGAGTCTGAGTCAAAAAATGTCTCAAAAGGGCTTCCTTCGACGAATACTAAAGGAAGGGTAAAGTTTTCCAAAGATCTTTCAATGACGTAACCTTTCCAAGCTGTAAATGTTTTGCCCAAATAATAAAAAAGTTCATTTTAAATATTCGTTTAATTAAATATTTAATATTAAATAAATATTTACTTAAACAGTTAATATTTTTCTTAAAATGCTCAATATTTTCCCTCTTTCAAATAATCCAAATAGTCATTATTATTATTAAAATTATTATTATTATGCAGTATATATATATATATATATATATATATATATATATATATATATATATATATATATACTGTATATATATAGACAGGTGTGTATATATATATATATATATATATATATATATATATATATATATATATATATATATATATATATATATTATTATTTTTTCAACTGCAAAGAACACGCAGTATAATTAACGTAAAGAACGACGCTTGTATAGAAGACATCCCGCGCAAGATGAGGAGGGAGAACGAACGTTAATTATACTGCGTGTTCTTTGCAGTTGAAAATGTATATATGTGCGGCATGCGGGAGGTGACCCCTCGGGGCATTGGTTTCTGCGCGTATGTAGGAGAATTACGACTTCTGATCGAGTGAGGCCCATGGTGTAATGGTTATCATATCTGACCGGCAATCGGAAGATCCCGAGTTCGATTCCCGGATGGTTACCTCATTTTTTCATTTGTTCGTTCTCCCTCCTCATCTTGCGCGGTATGTCTTCTATACAAGCGTCGTTCTTTACGATATATATATATATATATATATATATATATACAGGGTGTCCTATAAGTCCGGCATCATAGGAGAAATTCATATTTTTCTATTTCTACAAACCATAATTCATATTTTTCTTATGCTCGGGATGCCAATTTCCCGTCCACCATTCTGTTCAGTGACGCGGCTGTTTTTTTATGGAAATGGTGAGGTAAATCGACAGAACACCCGCCGCTACTTGTCTCAAAACAACCCTCACTGGTATACCTCTTCAAAGGAACAAGGTGCATCTCGGGTGATGGTATGGTGTGGCATTTGGAAGGATCGCATCATAGGCCCCCTCTTTTTCGATCAACATGTCACTGGAGGCACCTACCTACGTATGCTCAAGGAAGAAGCATTTCCCAGTGTCTTGAACGAAGAAGGAAATTTCCCAACATGGTTCCAGCAAGACGGCGCTCCTGCACATTACAGCACCCAAGTAAGGGAATACCTGTACCAACAATTCCCTGGTCATTGGATAGGACGTCGAGGGCCTGTGGAATGGCCAGCTAGAAGCCCGGATCTCACGCCACTAGATTTTTATCTCTGAGGCCACTTGAAAGCGCTGGTATACGCAGAGAAAATTAGGAGTGTTGAACATTTGCGGCAGCGCATTATTGGGGCATGTAACACCATTACTCCTGACATCATTCACCGTGTGCTTGCTGACTGGGTATCACGTCTGAATTTGTGTATTGAAAACAATGGTGGACATATTGAGCACATTCTGTAAATAAAAGCTTTTGTTTTGCCTTTTTTATTATGTTTCCTATGATGCCGGACTTATGGGACACCCTGTATATATATATATATATATATATATATATATATATATATATATAAAATAATTCAAACCTGTTGAAATAAGTGAACTGAACAATATATATATATATATATAATTATGCGGGTTGCTTCTACAGAGCTTCAATTTAATATTTAGTAGAAATCCAATGACAAGGAGAAATGTAAATGCCATGAAAAGTCTTCTTTATTGCGCAACGTTTCGAGCAATACGCTCATCTTCAGGCTGTTTAATAACAATGTGAAATTAAAATCAATATTGAATGAAAAACAAACAGAAATTTCTATAACCTATTCGTAAAAGACAAATTTTAAAAGACTGAGAAAAGAGGGTTAAGTTCTAAGTTATACAGATTTACATATCAAAATTAAGAAGTTTTTTAAATACATGAAGTAAATGTGAAATTAATACACTGGAAAAATTACCAATAGTACACTGGAACAATGGAGCTATCTACCTTACACAGCAATATCCGAGGCCGACTAATTTGAGCAGAGGAGACGGGAATGAAGATGGCGAGGGAGATAGGGGAAGGAGGGATTATAAGGAATTGGGGAAGGAGGAGGGATCATAGCAGATTGAGAGGGACGGACGATGAGTCAACATTCAGACTAGGGACAATGCTTTAATGAAAAGGGATTCTAAAATTCTTAGTGAGTTGGGACAAGTATTACAACCAAGAATTTTAAAATTGTCTAAAGTGACATCAATTTTGCATTTGATGCTATGTTCACGTATGCTGGAGGCTTCCTTAGTTTTTAAAATTTTACCTGTTCGGCCACTTATTCCCATATGCGAATAAAATCTAGCCCTGAGAGAGCGAACAGTGCTGCCGATGTAATTCCCAAGGAGACACCTAGGGCAGGTAAATAAATATACAACACCGCTACGCAACGAGTCAGGGGTTCGATCCTTCGCTGAGAAAAAGCTACCTAAAGACGTTTTATTAATAAATATGATGCGGAAATCAGTATGATAAAAAAATTTCCTTAACAATTTTGTAAATTTAAGCTTAAATTCCTTATTCAAGGGACCCATTTCAGGTACCAAGAAATATTTTATATCCTTCGGCACTGTAATACATGGAAGTTGAGGGCTATAAACATTATTTAAGAAGGATCTAATTAGTTTGTCTACATATTGAACAGGAAAACTATTATTAGTAAAGTATGATCTTAGATTATTAAATTCATCATTAAGTAAGGTAAAATTAGAGGTCAAATTATATCCTCTGAACAGGAGAGTTTTAATACAAGACATCTTATAGTTGAAATCAGTAAAACTAAAAAAATTCATGCCCAAACCAGTGAAAGTGGGTTTCCTATAAACTGATGTAGTAATAGAATCACCGTTTTTCGAAATTAAAAGATCTAAGAAGGGGAGGGAGCCATTTTGCTCAGTTTCCATTGTATACGTTATATTGGGGTGCAAAGAATTTAGGAAGTTAAAGAATTGTTGCGCTTGTACCGCATTATCAAAGACTGCTATCGAATCATCAACGAAGCGTCGATAGAAAATTGGCTTGAGATGAGTGGGAGATTGTCTAAAAATTACACTTTCTAAATGAGTCATAAAAAAGTCAGCTGCTACGGTCCGACTGGTGATCCCATCCCTACCCCATCAATTTGTTGGTAAACCTTATTGTTGAAAGTGAAATAGCATTGTTTGAAGACCAATTCTAAAAGTTCCTTCAAATGAGACAATGAAAAACCATGAAAATTATCAACTGAGCTAAAAACCCTATCTAAAATAATGGCAATAGTTTCAGATACAGGTACATTTGTGAAAAGTGACTTTACATCAAAACTGACAAAAAACTTTTTTGAATCGAAGTTTTTACCCAGGAGTTCTTTTTGGAATTCAAACGAGTTATTTATAGTGTAACATTTTTCGCAAAGGGGGACAGGAGACGAACAACAAATTTTGCCAATTGAAAGGTGGGTAAGTTATACGAAGCTAAAATAGGACGGAGAGGTGTTCCAGCTTTATGGATTTTAGGCAGACAGTATAATTGAGCAAGATTAGCACCAGATGCTAAAGATAATAAAAATGATACTTACTCTCAGTTGTTCGCATCTGGTGCTAATCTTGCTCAATTATACTGTCTGCCTAAAATCCATAAAGCTGGAACACCTCTCCGTCCTATTTTAGCTTCGTATAACTTACCCACCTTTCAATTGGCAAAATTTGTTGTTCGTCTCCTGTCCCCCTTTGCGAAAAATGTTTACACTATAAATAACTCGTTTGAATTCCAAAAAGAACTCCTGGGTAAAAACTTCGATTCAAAAAAGTTTTTTGTCAGTTTTGATGTAAAGTCACTTTTCACAAATGTACCTGTATCTGAAACTATTGCCATTATTTTAGATAGGGTTTTTAGCTCAGTTGATAATTTTCATGGTTTTTCATTGTCTCATTTGAAGGAACTTTTAGAATTGGTCTTCAAACAATGCTATTTCACTTTCAACAATAAGGTTTACCAACAAATTGATGGGGTAGGGATGGGATCACCAGTCGGACCGTTAGCAGCTGACTTTTTTATGACTCATTTAGAAAGTGTAATTTTTAGACAATCTCCCACTCATCTCAAGCCAATTTTCTATCGACGCTTCGTTGATGATTCGATAGCAGTCTTTGATAATGCGGTACAAGCGCAACAATTCTTTAACTTCCTAAATTCTTTGCACCCCAATATAACGTATACAATGGAAACTGAGCAAAATGGCTCCCTCCCCTTCTTAGATCTTTTAATTTCGAAAAACGGTGATTCTATTACTACATCAGTTTATAGGAAACCCACTTTCACTGGTTTGGGCATGAATTTTTTTAGTTTTACTGATTTCAACTATAAGATGTCTTGTATTAAAACTCTCCTGTTCAGAGGATATAATTTGACCTCTAATTTTACCTTACTTAATGATGAATTTAATAATCTAAGATCATACTTTACTAATAATAGTTTTCCTGTTCAATATGTAGACAAACTAATTAGATCCTTCTTAAATAATGTTTATAGCCCTCAACTTCCATGTATTACAGTGCCGAAGGATATAAAATATTTCTTGGTACCTGAAATGGGTCCCTTGAATAAGGAATTTAAGCTTAAATTTACAAAATTGTTAAGGAAATTTTTTTATCATACTGATTTCCGCATCATATTTATTAATAAAACGTCTTTAGGTAGCTTTTTCTCAGCGAAGGATCGAACCCCTGACTCGTTGCGTAGCGGTGTTGTATATTTATTTACCTGCCCTAGGTGTCTCCTTGGGAATTACATCGGCAGCACTGTTCGCTCTCTCAGGGCTAGATTTTATTCGCATATGGGAATAAGTGGCCGAACAGGTAAAATTTTAAAAACTAAGGAAGCCTCCAGCATACGTGAACATAGCATCAAATGCAAAATTGATGTCACTTTAGACAATTTTAAAATTCTTGGTTGTAATACTTGTCCCAACTCACTAAGAATTTTAGAATCCCTTTTCATTAAAGCATTGTCCCCTAGTCTGAATGTTGACTCATCGTCCGTCCCTCTCAATCTGCTATGATCCCTCCTCCTTCCCCAATTCCTTATAATCCCTCCTTCCCCTATCTCCCTCGCCATCTTTCATTCCCGTCTCCTCTGCTCAAATTAGTCGGCCTCGGATATGCTGTGTAAGGTAGATAGCTCCATTGTTCCAGTGTACTATTGGTAATTTTTCCAGTGTATTAATTTCACATTTACTTCATGTATTTAAAAATAACTTCTTAATTTTGATATGTAAATCTGTATAACTTAGAACTTAACCCTCTTTTCTCAGTCTTTTAAAATTTGTCTTTACGAATAGGTTATAGAAATTTCTGTTTGTTTTTCATTCAATATTGATTTTAATTTCACATTGTTATTAAACAGCCTGAAGATGAGCGTATTGCTCGAAACGTTGCGCAATAAAGAAGACTTTTCATGGCATTTACATTTCTCCTTGTCATTGGATTTCTACTAAATATTATATATATATATATATATATATATATATATATATATATATATATATATATATATATATATATTATATATATAATATATATGTACGCTATATACTATATAATATATATAATTAAAACTTGTTGAAATAAGTGAACTGAACAAAATATACGAGTATATACTGTATATAGTGAAACTTAAAAATCCAGACGCAATTCAGAAAGTTCAAAGGTCCTAATTACTAATCTAACTTAGGCTACCCAACCTAATTTAACATATTAAAAGCTGTTATGGAACCGACTTTGGATTCCTCAGTTTTGCCATATATATATATATATATATATATATCAAAATAAAATGAAAATGAAACTGAAAAGGTTTATTGGCAGACTATAGTCCATATGACAAATATTATTAATACAATGACAGTTAATATACTAAGGATAGAAATATATACATTTGATTTCACAGCAAAGATTGATGGCTGCAAAGAACTCAACTACTGGGAAAGACTATATATATATATATATATATATATATATATATATATATATATATATATATATATATATATATATATATATATAGTTACTTTATAACTTTGGTCAAAAGTGAAGAGAACTTTGTCGTTGTGAAACTTTAGAATTAACTCTAGAAAAAGAGGTGAATGACCTTCATAATTTTGAGTCGTAATAAAAATGTAAAGTTTAGTAGGTTGTAATCCAATAAAAGAAAAGTTCTCTAAAGATAAAACAAAAGTTTCATTTTACTTTTATAACTCAAAAACTTTATGCTTTTAAAGCTCTCTTTAACAACGAAAGACAAACAAACCATATGTGTCGAGGCAGTTAATGAAACAAAACAATCCTTGAACGGTGATGTTCACGCGTTCTCCTTTTGTGACATGAAATCGAGTCTCAAGAACGATTCTTCCATTAAGATCCTCGATTTCCAGCAGGGATGTCTCACTATCAATTGTTAAGTTTAGTTGATTCCACCCCAGACGAAGGCGACTTGTTGGGAGGAATGTAGTCTTACTCTAATAGACAGAGTTTATTTCCACAACAGTTTCGATGCCCACTGGCATCCTCCTCGGGTGGATACAGAAAAACCCGAGGAGGATGCCAGTGGGCATCGAAACTGTTGTGGAAATAAACTCTATCTATTAGAATGGGTTTTTATTTTCATATTTTGACCTTCACGTAGAAAAAAGTGAAGTTTTTTGCATTTATTAATGTAGTCTTATTGGATGCAGTCTCGTTAGACTTAATCAGGGGTTTGAGCACCATTTCTAAATCACGGCATTCTGTTTTTAAAAATTCGTCGGTAGTCAAATTACCCCATTTGACGGGGATGAAGAAGTCGATAAAGACCTCTTCATTCGTATTCCATTCAAAACGTGACCCATCTTCCTCATACCAACAGCCTGAAAATAAAGGAATGAATTAGATTCACTGTGGTTTAATTACGAGATGTTTTCGCTATTTAATACTGCCCTTTAATAAGTGTGTGTGTGTGTGTGTGTGTGTGTGTGTGTATGCGCCTCGGTGGTGTAGTGGTTAGCGTCGCTGACTACGAATCTATCGGCTCCGGGATCGAGACCCGGTGACGGCAGCCGGCGCGCAGCAAAACCCAGCTGTTCATCCTTCCATACAATAAAGAAAGTGGTTGGGTACCCTGGGTGGCCTAGTGGTTGCTGGTGGTTGCTGGGCTGCTGGTGGGACGTGGTTCGGATTCCACGTTAAACTGTAAGTCTAAGGTGGAGTGAAAAGCTTGACCTTCGTCAGAATGAACAATTCGGGCAGAAGCAAACCAAAGGTACTAAAGGCTATATATATATATATATAGGCGACAGCTTGGGGGGAGGCGACACGCTTGACCTTCGTGAAATGAGGAATCATCACACGGAACATTTCAAAGGTTGAAAGGGTGAAACGTATATATATGAAGTTTTGCGGAAACCATATTACACTAGGTCAGGTAGTCATTTTAGATCGGTTAGTTATTTCCTACGTGACCAATTTCGGCCACTCAGGAGCTTTGTAACAAATTTCGAGTTTGTTAATTAAAAAGCTGGTTTCCGCAAAACTTAATATATATATATATATATATATATATATATATATATATATATATATATATATATATAGATATATATATATATATATATATATATAAGCGTTTGAGTTTCTAACTTTACCTTTTAATACCAACGGCTTTTCCTTAAAGTGAATAAAATAGTCTGTCGTGAGCCACAAAATCAATGAATGACCAATCGGCGCTGAAGGTTTAAGATGCAATTTATAATTACAATTATAAGGCCTATATTATAAGAAACAATTAACTAAAGTCTTTATAATCTATAGGCCTATTTACAAATAATATTCAAATAATAAGGTAGCTTCTCATTCAGTGTCATTTCTATCCTTATCCTCGGTCCGCAAATGAAAATGCACAAAATGAAAAATCCACATTTGAGAAATTAAAAAAGTTCTTAATTTCAAAAACACTGTCACTCCATTCCCACTCGCGGCAAATGCGCCAAATGCGAATGGCTAATATTTCCTAACCTAACATAAAATTAGTCTAACCTAACCTAATCTTCGTTAACCTAACCTGAATGAAAGTGGAAAGCCGTGGATGCGTGAGAATGAGGATGATATTGATTGGGAATAGACCGATTTGAGAATTGACTCATTTCATATTCTCATTCTTGGGCACGGAATGAAATGAGAATGACACTAAGTGGGATGATACATGAGGTAATAAATACCCAATGAACTTATCCTGAAGAAAGACACAAGAATTCTTAAAGTAGATGAAATGGAAGTTTACTCGCGGTCAAAAGAATGGGTTTAAGGTCTTCGTTCTGACTATAACGTTTCGATCAGAGTGCACCCTCAAGTACTTGGCCCATTTTGGTGCGCCTCTTAAAGCATAAAAGGATAAGGAAGCGGTATTAAGTTGGTTTTCTGGGGGTTATCGGCAAATAAGCTTCTTCAACCAATCACTTTTTTCTAAGCGAAACCATGGAACCTCCTACCCAACACGGTTTTGAACCCACTGATTCCACCATGCACCTTCCCGTACTACTGGATCGACATAAGAAATTTTGACCAAAAATTTTGTTCAGAAATCTGGGGGATTCTGTCCCGGGACTCTGGGACTGTCTTGTGGTTGATTGGCTTCGTGCAGATAAATTTAAGCCTTAAGTACAGATTAAATAAAGCTTTCGAATGAAGAGGAACCAAATCTAGTCAAGATAATGATAATCACCTGATAAGACTAACGCATTCTTGTGTAAATGATCACGTTTGAACTCTATGTAAAAAAAAAATTTAATTTTAAGATTACACAGGCCTGCGATGGTTTTGTTGTCCGAAATATTTTATCACTTATATAGTAATTTTTGCACGCTGATTCTGAAAATAATATTAATTTTTCGCCATCACGTACAAATTTTTCACAAAATGTCATATTTCATATTACATATGTAAGTAATTTTCATTAAATTTTGATTAAAAATTACTGCCTATAAATGCTTGGTTTCGCCAAGACATCAAAGAAATGGAGAAGAGATATCAGGGAAGGTGGGACATCAGCATGATGGCTCATTACTGCTGGATGTTGAAACGGGACACTCCAGAAGTATTACATAAAAGAAAAGGAACAGCGCGTACATTTGGGACTAAAAGGCATAGATCTCACAAGAAAACTCAGGACAAATAAAGATGAATATGTAATTAACGTTAATAGTCTTCTGTCTTTTTAAAGTTGTTTGCATTTGTAATTAGTATAACAAAGCGAAATAGGTACCTAATGTAAATTGAAATATTTATTTATGTTGTTTTTTCCCTTCCAGTTTGCAGAAAATCCTTACGTCTTACGAAAAAATGGACACCTTATTCGAAATCAGCGTAGTTGAATTATATAAAATCAGTTATTAGTAAGAAAACAACTCTTACAAAGATCTCATTCGTAGGCCTGTGTTATAAATAAAATTAACTTTATGATACACTTACTTCCGCTCCACCAACTTGGTTCCTTATCCCAATAACAAGAAAGACTTTGGCACAAAATAATAAAACACAAAATAGAAATAGCAATCATGGTTTTTAAATTACTTTAGTTAATCGCTAAATATAAGAGAATAAACAGAGAAAATTACTTGGTTACGAAAACCAAACAGATGGTTTTCTATTTGTCAACCAGTTCAAATGGCTCATCCAACCATGGTTGGATTAAACATTTGAATTCGCTGACAAATAGTTATCCATGTCTTTGGTTGTCATAAACAAGATTTTTCTCTGTGTAACTTTAGAAAAAGAATTCTAATATTGTTCAAGTCATGAAAAGAATTAGGTCCTAATTTATGGATCACCTGAAGACTAGAGCCCCCATGTATTCTCGTTTTTTGCTTTACAGTACCAAATATAATAATAAATTATTAAAACGAATGCTCGGTTAGGTCAATTGTACGCCCGTGACGATTGGTTAGGTTAAGTCGTGATAATTTCGTTAGTTTTAACGAAAATATCACATTGGGGGTTTTATCTTCAGGTAATCTTAATTTATATTACTGACAATCAGGGGCGGACTGACGGCAACCTGGACCCTCGGGCATAATGAGGTCCCGGGCCCCTTGAAATCCGATTTTTTTTCATATTACAGTTCGATTAGACACTTGACCCAATTGAGAACACACTCACTGTTTTATGATGACTGTGGGCCGGGCCCGCCGGGCCCCCTAATCACGGTTGGCAAAAACCCGGATTTTCACCCAAAAAAAACAACCCAACTGGGTTTTTGGGTTTTTGCTGGGTTTTGGGGTTTTTTGATGGGTTGAAATTTTTTTTAGAAAGGTTCGATAATTATGTAGTGCCTAATATATCTATTATTTTATTAATTTATTTATCTAATCTACAATGTATATTAAAAGACATCTTTATTTCACAGAAAGTTCAGATATGAGAGATAATAATGAGTCGGAGTGAGTGAGTCGGCCAGAGCTGGGCACTTGCGGTTTTTTTTGCGGTACTGCGGTACTGCGGTACTACCGTGTTGGTCGGTACCGCGGAAAGTACCGCGGGAAATTTGAATGCGGTAGCGGTACTGCTGTACTTTCAGCGATCCTTTGCGGTACTGCGTTATGCGGTACCGGTTTGGTAGTGCGGTAGTAGTACCGCAGTACCGCAGTACCGCAAAAAAACGCGCAAAAAAACGCAAGTGCCCAGCTAATTTATTAATGACATAATGGAATTTTCTCCATTTCAATTTTAGATCTTTCCTTTATTTCTTAACAACAGATTTCAGCTTTATTTAGACCTAACTCAAATTTAAATTTTTAAGATGCCAAACTCAAAGAGTTATAGAGGTGGAAGATCTAGAGCTAGCGAATGGGATGAGGTGACTTTATTAAGTGATCAGCCTACTAGAGTACTATGCAATTATTGCAAAGAAAGTATCACTCGAAAAATTGAGAGAGTGAAACATCATCTAGAGAAATGCAGTAAAAGAAAAGTGAGAATGTTTTGAAAATGAGGCAAGAGGTATGCCGAGACTCGAATTTGGAGCATCAGGTGAAACTGATTCACTTCCTCCAACTTTGGCTTCTGGCAAAGATGATCCAAAGATTATAAGTGAAAATGTGCCTGAAATGAGTGACACCAGTGCTGGTTCTTCATCATCCACATTCTGTCATTCAACACTTCTTCTTCTTCTTTCTCTTCGCCCGTTCCCGCCTCTATGCGGGGTCGGCGTTTCTGACCAGCCTCCTCCACACAGCCCGGTCCTGGGCTTCTTCCTCCGACAAACCCTTCTCCCTCAAATCGTCCCTCACCTTCTCCATCCACCTTCGCTTCGGTCTGCCTCTCTTTCTCCTGCCATGCACCTCCATATTCATTGTTCTCTTACCCACATAATCTTCGTCCCCTCTCATCACATGTCCATACCATTTCAGTCTACTTTCTTGTATCTTCCTCGAGATTTCTCCAACCTTTGTTGTGCCCCTTATCCTTTCATTCCTTACTCTATCCAACCTTGTCACTCCGCACATCCATCTCAGCATTCTCATCTCCGTTACATCTAGTCTTTTCTCATGATCTTTCTTTATAGCCCAAGACTCAGCCCCATACATCATAGCCGGTCTTACCACAGTCTTATACACCTTTCCCTTAACCCTTGCGCCTATTCTTCGGTCACACAACACCCCTGAAACTTTCTTCCAATTTTTCCAACCAGATTGCACTCTGTGTGTTATTTCTGTGTCCAGCTCACCGTCCTCAGCCACTGTCGATCCCAAGTACGTAAACTTACTTACTCTCTTTAACCTCGCTCCCTCTAAACTAATTTCTGGGTCTTGATTTTCGTAGAACCTCAGGTACTCCGTTTTCTTTCTGCTGATTTTCAACCCTCTGTCTTCAAAAGCCCTCCTCCATTCCTCCAATTTTCTTTCTACTACTTCTCTCCTGTTGCTGCACAGAACAATATCGTCTGCAAAGAGCATACACCAAGGGGATTGATCTTTTATCCCCTGGGCCAACACATCCATAATCAAAACAAAAAGGTACGGGCTCAAAGAAGATCCCTGATGTAGACCAACCCTCACGGGGAACCATTCCGTTACACCTACACTACTCCTAACCTGGGTCCTTGCTCCTTCATACATACTTTGCACCAACCTAACGTACTTCTCCGGCACACCTTTCTCTCTCATACACCTCCAAACCTCCTGGCGTGGCACTCTATCATATGCTTTCTCTAGGTCGATGAAAACCATGTGCAGTCCCTTTTGTCGCTCCCGGTGTTTCTCCATCAACACTAATAAAGCATAAAAGGCAAAGATCAATTACACCATTTGTGGTAAGAACGACTGTGGACCAAATGGAAGAATTAGATTTACAAGTTGGAAGGTTCTTTTTTTTCAGCTGACATACCCTTCAACGTTTTAGAAAATAAAGAATTTATAAAATTAACCAAAGGTCTAAAATCAGGCTATGAACCACCAAACAGGAAAAGGTTGGCATCTGATCTGTTAATAAAAGTTAATGATGAAGTAATCCATGAAATGAAGAATGACCTTAATCTTGATGATTGTACCATTACCCTTATACAAGATGGCTGGAGTTCAGTAGATAATGATCCTATTATTGCACACAGTATTCATAATGGAAAAAGCCATATCTGATTTCAGCAGTAGATGCTGGAAGTACAAAAAAGACAGCAGAATATTGTGCACAGTTAGCTAGAGAAGCAATAACAAAAACTAAAGAAATATATGGCATTGATGTAAGTATAACTATTTTGTAGGTACATTTTATTTTAGTTATAAACTGAATGTAATTCTCCGCTTTGGTATACTCAAATGCTCAGTTCCTTATGAGTTATGACATTTTATTTTCAGGTATTTGCTATATGCACTGATAACGAAAACAAAATGATAAGAATGAGAGAAATTCTTAAGGAGGACAACTACAGTCTTATTACTTATGGCTGTTCAGCACACCATCTAAACTTGGTAGAAAAAGATGTCTCCCCAAAATCAGTTCTCAAGCATTGTTGTAGAAATTAACAAATATTTCCGAAACCATCACCAACCTTGTAAGCTAAAAACAAATCCAATAAATTAGCTACTGTCAGCTTTACTTTTATGCATTAACACTGTCAATGTTAGCATTAGCACTGTCACCAGTGTGAATCCTAATTCACGACTTATTAATAAGTTGCATAGGCTATTTATTTATGCTGTCAAATCCAGCAATATTTGTAACAAAAATTTATATTTTAGGGTTGGTTAATGGAGAAAGGAGGTATGATGCCGCAACTACCAAATGAAACCAGATGGAATTCTCAGTTAGAATGCATAAAAACCTATTTGTCAAATTACTCTCTATATATAGAAATAAGAGGGGAGCATATTGAAGACATTGATCACAACATCGGAAAATTGATAGATAACTTATCTATACAGAGAGAGGCACTCAATTTACAGTCACAACTTTTACTTGTTGGAAATGCTCTAGATAAGGTGTGTTATATTATGCAGTTAAAATTACTTAACTTTAAATACCAATATTAATTTCAAGATATTTTATAGACTTATAGTGCACATTTTATTTATAGAATCCTGTACTAAAGCACTACTAATAAATAATTAAAATACACTTCATTTTGTGTGTTGTAACTTGTAACACCAAAAAATAAATTCTGACAATGCATAATTCTAAATGTTTACAGATGTTTTCATTCAGCCATATATAACTTTATAGTTTTTTTTTTTTGTTACAGTTGCAGGCTGATAATACAACATTATCTGATGTTGTTGAAGTTTGGCTCAATTTAATCCAGGATGAAAAATTAGCTCCATACAAAGAAGATATTATTAAGAGATTTAAAAAAGCTATGGAGCCATGTCATCTTTTGGCAAATATAACTGACCCAAAGTATGAAGGTAAATAGGACCTAAATGCTTAACTACTATCAATATATAAAACATAGGTAACTCAACTGTATGGGCAGAAGAGTTTTCTCTAATCTGAATCAAATCATCTGGCATTACCATATTAGATAACAATTAGCATAAATTAGATACCATAACATAAATTATATAATCTATATTATTAGCTTTATTTTTGTTTCCACACAATTCTATTATTTTTCTGGACAAAAACTGAATAGAGTTCAAGAAGAAGAGGCTGAAGAATGGCTGATTGAAATAAATTCAGAATACATGGCAGGATATTATGCATTCCGCTTAAAAGACGCACTAATTTTTCCTCCTTATTTATTCAAAGATAGTATAGTGAGCTCTACATCAGCTAGTAATTGGTGGAAAATTGTTGAAATTAAAGAAAAAAAAGAGACCAGGTTATCATTAGGTTTTGCTAAATTTATGAGATCTATTCATAGTTGTCCGGCCAGTTCCGGATCATTTGAAAGATTTTTTTCAACGTTTGGCTTGGTATGGAGTAAAATGCGAAATAGGTTAGGGAAAGTAAAGGCAGAAATGTTGGTTTGAATCTACCGCCACCTAAGGTCAAAAGATGCTGAACATACTGATCAATAATCAATATTAGGTACCACTTAAATTATTTAAATTATAAAGCTGAAAAGAAACATGATTTATTTTTAGATATAGGTAGCCAATTAGAAGATAGATAAATTAGATACAGTATTAGATATAAGGTTCATAATGAAACATGTCAAATAAATAGTTTCTGGAAATTTTAGTTTATATTGGTCTTATCACATTAATTATAGTTTATAGTTGTTAATATATAAGACTGCATAACCATATTATAAAAAATGCCAAGTTAAAAATAAGTTTATGAGAAGTAAATTGATGTGGGTTTTTAGGTTGGGTTTTTAGGTTGGGTTTTTGCTGGCTTTTTGGTGGCTTTTTGGTCTTGGGTTTTGGGTTTGGGTTTTTGGGTACCAACCCTGCCCCTAATGGCCCGGGCTCTCGGTCCATGTCCGATTGCCCGACCGCTCAGTCCACCCCTGCTGACAATACTTCACTATTCACTCATAAACTATTACTATCATTATCAGTGTTCCCTAATACTGTCACTGTTCAGAACATGACCAAAATTCTATAAATAAATCACGATTGTTTTCGCAGTCTTTTTTCACGTCCACAAAGTTTGGTCGAGGTTCAAATCCGGTTCGGAAGTTTGTTCTCATTTAAAGTGACGAATTCATAACAATTTTTATAGCCTTTAAATCGTATACGTTTCCTAAAGGCAGTTTACATAATAAGTAAATAAACTGAAATAAATAAAATAAATAAATGACTATCAAAAACATATTTCCAAATTTTAACGTTTTTCATTTCCTTTTAAAGATTATTTTAAGGATAAAACAAAACAAAAAGCTAGTTACACAATATATATATATATATATATATAGGGTGAACCAAATGTAGGTGGACAGTAAATGATAACGTTTATTTTGAGAATACATATTAATTTTTTGTATACTATAATACAAAATAAAATTTAAATAAATTTAGTTTAATATTTAATATAATATAACACAAACACCATAGTTATAATGAACACCATAGTTATAATATAATATAACACAAACCGTATTCAACCTACTGTCCACCTACTTTTGGTTCACCGTGTATATATATATATATATATATATATATACTGTGTGTGTGTGTGTGTATATATATATATATATATATATATACAGGGTGGGCCGTAAGTTTCCATACATAGGAAAAATTAAACGTTTGTTTTTATGTTTCAGATACCCTAAGAATATGCGTTTGACGTAAGATCTTGTTTACTGATGAAGCAAATTTTTACGTCAATGGAGAGGTTAATCGGCAAAACATACGTTATTGGAGTAATGCTAACCCTAACTGGCTGAGTCCGACGAAGATGCAAGGTGCCGGTAAAGTGATGGTGTGGGCCGGGATATGGGGTGACAGAATTATTGGACCAATTTTTTTTGTCAGTGGAAATCTTAATGCCGAAAGGTATCTTAACATGTTGCAAGAAGAGATTTTCCCATCCCTGCTAAACGAGGAAGGTAACTTCCCAGTTTACTTCCAGCAAGATGGAGCTCCACCTCATTATGGTCTTCACGTGCGTCGGTATTTGGATCAGCAGTTTCCGGATGCTTGGATTGGTCGGCGTGGTCCTGTGGAGTGGCCTCCAGATCCCCAGATCTCACCCCCCTTGATTTCTATCTTTGGGGGCACTTGAAGGCCATGGTGTATCAGGAAAAGATACGAGACATAACTCATCTAAAGGAACGTATCACCAACGCCATTACAAGCATAACGTCAACTGTGCTAATGCGTGTTCATCAACAGTGGGGAACACGTATTGAAATGTGTTTTCAAAACAATGGCAACCATGTAGAGCATATTATATAAATAAAAATGGTTGTCCATAAAAAAATGTTTATTTTTCCTATGTATGGAAACTTACGGCCCACCCTGTATATATATATATATATATATATATATATATATATATATATGCGCCTCGGTGGTGTAGTGGTTAACGTCGCTGACTACGAATCCATCGACCCCGGGTTCGAAACCCGGTGACGGCAGCCGACACGCAGCAAAACCCAGCTGTTCATCCTTCCACACAATAAAAGAAAGTGGTTGGTAGATAAATGGGTACCCTGGGTAGCCTAGTGGTTAAGACGCTGGGCCGCTGGTTGGGCATGGTTCGGCTTCCACGTTAAACTGTAGGTCTAAGGTGGAGTGAAAAGCTTGACCTTCGTCAGAATGAACAATTCGAGCGGAAGCTAACCAAAGGTTATAAAGAACCAAAAGTTATACCAAAGGTATGGAATGAATTTCACACTTAAACACTTATATATGGTATATATATATATATATATATATGGGATGAATTTCACAATAAAACACGTGAAATGAATAAATGCTGCAAACCCACAAGGAAAAAGAAAAACGATTCCAAGGCCTTTCGTGTATTCAAAGCTACACCCTGACGAGGTGTAGCTTTGAATACACGAAAGGCCCTGGAATCGTTTTTCTTTTCCTTGTGGATTTGCAGCATATATATATATATATATATATATATATATATATATATATATATATTATATATATATAGTGATCAGCGGTCAATAGTTCATAAAACAAATACAGTTTGTGTTCTTATTCATCTCTCCATCAAACACTGGCAAATGTTCTTAATTTACCTCAAAACTATACCATGAACTCATGTTTATATACAGGGTGGGGCACGGGAACCAAGTGTTTTTGGAATAATCAGGAAAATGATATTTATTTTTGTAAAGAAAATATATTGGTAGAACAACATTCGTAAGAACATAGCATTTCATGTCATAATAATCATGTACCGAAAATTATATCTGGCATATGATGTCCTTGGCCGTCGACGCATTGTTGAAGGCGTTTACGAAAATTGGCCTCCACTCTTCCAGCAGGTCTCTGTTGATTTGGATGATTTGTTGACGGATCGCTTCCTTCAATGCATCTAATGTACGGGGCTTGTCCTCGTAGACACGTGACTTGAGGTACCCCCATAGAAAGAAGTCACATGTGGACAAGTCAGGGGACCGAGGGGGCCATGCAATGTCACCAAATCTCGAAATGAGATGGTTGGGAAACAGGGGGCGAAGAACAGCCATTGAAGCTCTGGCGGTGTGTGGCGTGGCCCCATCTTGCTGAAACCACAAATGTCGACGAGCAATACGCCTTCTTCGTAACTCAGGGATGAAAAAGGTGTTCACCATCTCAATGTAACGCCCAGATGTTATGGTAACGGTAACCCCATTTTGTTCGAAGAAATAGGGACCGATGACGCCAAACTTTCCCACCGCGCACCAAACTGTAACCTTAGGGCTATGCAGCGGTTTTTCATGGAGTTGTCGCGGATTTTCAGCAGCCCAATACCGACAGTTTTGATTGTTGACGGCCCCATTAAGGTGGAAATGGGCTTCATCACTCATTACCACCATCATGTTTTCATTCTGCTCATAAAGTGCAAGCATTTCCTGTGCAAAATTCAGTCGTTGGGGGCAATCGTTTACATTCAATTCCTGCACCATCGCTAACTTGTATGGGTGAAAATGTAATTCTTCATGCAAAATCCGTCTAACAGTACGATTGCTGATTCCGAGTGCAGCTGAATGTCTCCGAGCAGAGCGGCCTGGGCTTTGCAACATCGCTTGTCTGACCCTTTCAACGTTCTCTGGAGTACGCACAGTGCGTTGCGGCCCCTTCGGTTTTGTTTTCATTATTGAGCCTCCTGTTCGAAGATTGTTAACCCAACGTAAGATTGTGTCACGAGCGGGAACAGAGTCATTTCGATGAATGTTGAATCTGCGGCGAAACGCACGCTGAACTGCTGTCACTGACTCGCCACTCCTAACAAAATGATCATACGCGAACATGCGGTGTTCTAACGTCCACTGCTCCATGATGGCACCTGAAAGATAAAGGTGAGTGTTAGTTAAAGTTAAATGCTATGAACCCAGGAATGGAATGCTACCTACCGCACGCCCCTCCCATTCCTAATGGCCGATTACTAGCTATTCAAAAAACACTTGATTCCCGTGCCCCACCCTGTATATTGTGTAATTGACATTTTGTTTCATCCTTAAAATAATATTTTGTGTGTGTGTGTGTGTGTGTGTGTGTGTGAAAGATTAAAGAGTAGAAGCAAAGCTGTTATCGTTTTTCTCAAATTATTATTGCCAACGAATTGTGGAATTGTGTTCCATTTTGAAAATCGTATAAAATAAATGAATATTATAATTTTTTTAACATTCTTACATTTAAAGAGAAAAAGAATAATTAAAATAAATATTCTAAATATGAAGTTGCAAACATTATAAAGAGAACGTAAAGTATCAGAAATATGGTTAAAAATTAAATAGAAAAATTTATGTTACAAAATGTTATTAAATTACTCGTAATAACTACGGTACATTTGTTCCTTTTGTTACCAACCTCCTTAATCAGTCGTTCAAGCATTTTCTTAGCAAGCAATTCATTAAGCATTATAACGTCATTCACTGCACAGTAACTGCAACGTTTATTTGTCATACTTTGTCACACTTTATTTGTCTATTAACCACTATAAAACTTTTCTCATTGTTTTGTAAAGGAAGACAACTCACCCAATTAATTTCCAAATTAATAACGTTATTTAAGCTGAAAAAAAAGGTGACCTTGATCCTCAAGTAATTATTAATTTAACTTTATTATTATAGTACCAACACTAACACAGACCGTGCATGAAACAAGGGACTCTTCTGGGATATTACATCCACTATAGTCCGAATAAGAAGATTGTTGATACCAATCGACCAGGGAAGTACTCCTGGAGAGATGTTAGGCAGGATACAAGGAGTGTTGGAACTCCCGTTTCTCCTGTCACTGTCCTCTAGCTGATTTTTTCCATGTCTCATCTACCCTGTGAGCAATCCAGCATGCTCTCAAACACACACTTCTCGGTGCTACTACAGTATGCGGTCTACTTACGATTGGTTAGGTTTAGTCATGATATTTTCGTTAAAACTAACGAAAATATCATGACTAAACCTAATCAATTGTCAAGGGTGATTGACATTGGGATGTAAACAAGCAATTAGTAAACAAGATAAGAAGCTATAATTAAAAGGTAGACCGCCGAATCGTAGGTAGACGGCATACTATAGTAGCATCCATTTCTCGCTCTATTCCTTACTACACATACATGCATTTTACACACTACACAATCTTTTCAAAATTTATTAAAAATATAAATAAAATGGCATTATGGGCCTCAGAGACCTTGATTTTTGCTCTCTCCTCCTTATATAGAGGGGGGTGGGGGCATTTCTGTGGGCGATCGCCCTTGCCCCCTTCCTTACTGCATTAAAAACAAATAAGTAATAGTAAATGGCAAATACTGAACTTTTTCCTTTTCGTGATGAAAACCCAAAGCGGGCAACGGGTCACTAGCAAAGAGGTCCCAAAATATAGCTTCCCTCATCAACTATCTGCTAAGAGGATAGGACCCAGCTTCGCGACAGGATCTAGGGTTTAAAGGCAACTTAGACAGCTGCATTCAGAACCTCAATTTTCGCAAGAAATTCGCCGCATTCGCGTTGCTCACGTTGGGCTTTCATCACGAAAAGGAAAAGCTTCAGTATTTGCCATTTACCATTACTTATTCGGACCAGATTTAGTATCCCACAAGAATCCTTTGTTTCCTGCACATTAGTTCTGTGTATTCCATAAAAGTTATCTCAGAGAACTATTCTGAGTTGGACCATATATAGTCCAAGGTAGTACGGGTGTGACTGTAATTGATGCAGGTAAATTTGTGCTGCCTTAGGGAGGAAACACAAACTTGCGGTGCATCTTGCTCCTGAAGAATCATGCACCAGGGTTGATAATAATTGGGAGTGTCTGCAATACAAACTAACGAAAATTGCGATCAATTGCATATGATTATGGATATTTTTAGAACTAGACTAACACGGATCATTGTTGCTTTCAGTGATGAACCACGTACGAAATCTTCGTCAATGCTTTGACCCCCTATTTGCTTGGCAATACTGCTGCGAGCTGCTCGTACCCTGAAATGGGCGTATGGACAGAATAATGCTCTGTGTGAAAAGGTGTTGAACCTTTCATCCTTCTTCTTAAGCTATGAACGCGTCGATTAACTAAAATATAATGAAAATTTTATGCATAAAATAATTCTTCTTTATACAATCAAACGATATTAATCTTTAGTTTTAAAGAAGCATTTTACTCTTACATATTTTTAGTTATAAATTACCATTTTTATAATAATATTTACTTTCAAATTGGATGAGGACAATGTACACGAAAATATAGTTGTGTATTTCAAACTTCAAACTCGATTAAAGACATGTAAACGACTAAACATATCAGATAGTTTAGTTTTTTTTTAAATGTAAAATGTATCTATTCTTATATAAAACTATCTAAAATGTAAATGTTTATTTCTGACACGTTTTAGAGAACTGGGTAGTATTAAAGATTTTAGAAAACGTTTATTTTAGTTCTCTGTAATAAGTATATTGAAGGGTAACTAGAGCATTTCTAAAAAGCACATAATAAAACGAGATACGCTCAAAGGCTGCTTTGAATGGATTTATTTTTATTTTGCTGGAGAGTGTAGTGGTAAAAGAAGTGCTCAGGACGTGGCCCAGCCCAGCGACTCGAGAACGAAACCTCCTTTGTGCTGCACGTTTTACTTCAATCTCCATATTATATATATATATATATATATATATATATATATATATATATATATATATATATATATATATAATAATAATAATAATAATAAACTAAGTAATATAGTAAAACAAAGGCTTCATTGGTTCTTACAAAGCACTACTCTGACCATCCCATTCAGGGTCCGAGCAGATTGCAGCATCATTGGCAGGTATTATATACACAGTATATACTCTTGCCAGTGATCCTGAACCCTCGTTGCAAACCATCGTCAGGTTTCATAAGGTAAGGTGTGTGTGTGTGTGTGTATATATATATATATATACACCCAGGTAGCGCATTTATATTGATATAATAATGAAGAAATATCGATGAATCACTGTCTCATTATTGAAACGATAGTGACCTGGCAATTTTGAAAACTTATATTATAGCATGATGTTTGCTTGAAATAGCAATTTCGAAATAGCAATCTAAATGGCACAAATTTCGATATCGATATCGAAATGGGATTGAAATTGAGTACTGATGC
Organism: Bathynomus jamesi; assembly: GCA_023014485.1. Taxonomy (NCBI): domain Eukaryota; kingdom Metazoa; phylum Arthropoda; class Malacostraca; order Isopoda; family Cirolanidae; genus Bathynomus; species Bathynomus jamesi. The sequence goes on from JAJOZX010006601.1 coordinate 162,112, forward strand.
AAAGTCATTACTCAGTAAACAAAGAAACAACATTATATTCTCACCAATTAGGAAAATAATTTTAGAAATGTTGATTGCACTTTATTTTATCAACCTATTGTTGCATCAACAGTACATTAATATTAATTTGTGACCTGTCACGAATAGCAACTATATTTCAGCTATATCAACCATGTATCAACAGTCGAGCTATTAACCGTGTTATATATATATATATATATATGTATAGAAACGACGTAAGTATAGAGGAGTGTTCTGCACACGTGGAAGAGAAATAACGAACAAATGAAAAATAAGGCACCCGCCCGGGAATCGAACCCAGGATCTTCCAATTGCCGGTCAGACGTGCTAACCACTACACCACGGAGCCACGATAGTCAGAAGTCGCAATTCTCCTACATAGGGCAGAAACCAATGCCTTGAGAGGGCACCCTCGCAAATCGTGAATATGTACATTTAACTGCAATGACCACGCAGTATATTAATGTATAGAAACGACGTAAGTATAGAGGAGTGTTCTGCACACGTGGAAGAGAAATAACGAACAAATGAAAAATAAGGCACCCGCCCGGGAATCGAACCCAGGATCTTCCAATTGCCGGTCAGACGTGCTAACCACTACACCACGGAGCACGATAGTCAGAAGTCGCTCCGTGGTGTAGTGGTTAGCACGTCTGACCGGCAATTGGAAGATCCTGGGTTCGATTCCCGGGCGGGTGCCTTATTTTTCATTTGTTCGTTATTTCTCTTCCACGTGTGCAGAACACTCCTCTATACTTACGTCGTTTCTATACATTAATATACTGCGTGGTCATTGCAGTTAAATGTACATATTCACGATTTGCGAGGGTGCCCTCTCAAGGCATTGGTTTCTGCCCTATGTAGGAGAATTTTTTCATTTGTTCGTTATTTCTCTTCCACGTGTGCAGAACACTCCTCTATACTTACGTCGTTTCTATACATTAATATACTGCGTGGTCATTGCAGTTAAATGTGTGTGTGTGTATATATATATATATATATATATATATATTTTTTTTCGCCTTTCTGTCTGTCTGTCTCTCTGTCTGTCTGTCCTTTATGCAAGCGCAAACCGTTTGACCTAGAGCTACCAAATTTGGCACGGGAACTTCTTATGGGATGAATAATGTCAACACAGAGTCGGTCAGCCTGTCTGTTTGTCTGTTTGTCTGTTTGTATTACGGGCGGCAATGTGAAGCTCAAGATTTTCATGACTCTTCTTTTCTATAGTTTTATTGACCAAATAATTGAACCGACAGTAATTGGTAGTTCAATTATTTGGTCGGCGGGGTTTTGGGGGATATCTGATCAGATTCAGAAATCTTGACACAATGTGAAGCTCAAAATTTTCACGGCTGCGTTCTTTTCTGAAGTTTAGCCTGTCTGTTTGTCTGTTTGTGAAATTTATCCCGGGCAGTAATGGGGAAGGGTGGGGGTGGGGGAGAGGGGTGGGGTAATGGAGGAGGGGTGGGGTAATGGGGGAGGGGGTTAGCCCCCAAGTTGCAATGGGGGTGAGGGGGTTTTGGGGGGCATTCAGTTGACCTAACCGGGCATTCAATTAACCCGGGCAACGCGGGTACCTCACCTAGTATATATATTGTTTATGATACTTCATGAGGGTTTGAACGACTGCTCAGGATCGACACCTTTGCAACATCCCCTTATTTGGGGGATTTGGTGGAGGAGGGAATTGCTTTCCGATCTCCTCCTGCCCTCGTAGCCAGCCACGCATGGCTGGTCAGGGACTTTGCACAGGAACCTGTCCAGCTGGTTATTGAAATTATTCAGGGTGGTGTGCTACGGGTTCCTCAGTTCTTTGGGCAAGACATTAAAAAGTTTTGGGCCTCGTATTCCGAGGGTACTTTCCTTTCTCGTTTTCATGGCCCCCTGCCCCACGGCAGCTGGGACAGTACAAAATCTGCCTTTTCTCTCATTCCAGTGTATTTCTATTTCGTTTCTAAGGTTAGAGACAAAATCCTCGAGTGTGTGATATATTAATTGTGTACTACTCGCGTCTTCTTTCGAAAAAGTAGAGTTTCAAGGATTTTAGTCGAGACCAGCAGTCTTCGCCTTTCGTTTCCTCTATCTTTAGGCGTAAAAGCCCTTTGTATGGTTTCTGTTCGCATGTCTCATTTTCTGAACGGGTTTGTGAGTACTGCGCAAATACTCGCTTATTGGTAGGACTAAAGTCTTCCATAATTATATTATGATGTTTGCTTTCCTGTCGTAGAGGCTCCTCCAGATAACTCCCATTACTTTTATAGGGTGCTACTGTAGTATGCGGTCTACCTACGATTGGTTAGGTTTAATCATGATATTTTCGTTTAAAACTAACGAAAATATCATGACTAAACCTAAACCAATCGTCAAGGGCGATTAACATTGGGATGTAAACAAGCAATTAGCAAACAAGATAAGAAATTATACTGAAAGTAAACCGCGAATCGTAGGTAGACCGCATACTACAGTAGCACCCTTTTATAGCTATTGTGACTTTAATGTTATAGTTTTCTCTGAATTCTGCATCTGATGACATTATTACTCCAAGATCCCTAACTTGTGGGTTAGGTGTCATCTGTTGTCTCGCAGTTTTGTACCCTTTATTCTGTACTCCTGTTGTTATCATATCTTCTAAATTGGAATTTTTTCTTCGTTGAACTTCATATTGTTGTTTTCCGCCCATTTCAATAATCGTTTCAATGTCGTTTTGTAAATTTGTGTATGTCACCTTCGTTGATATTTCTTTGCGTATCTTTGTATCATCCCACGAGAAACACGATACGATACTATATTATATCTGCATCAATGTCTGCAATCATTATTATAAACATAATATATATATATATATAATATATATATATATTATAATATATGGGATGAATATCACAATAATACGTGAAATCAATAAATGATACAACCCACAATATAAAATAAACTGAATGTAAGGAATTAAAAAAAAAAGATATCCAAATTTATCATAAGAAATAAAAACACAAATAAAAAATAGATAAAATAATCTAACAAATCAAAGGAAATACAGTTAAGAATGACAATAATAAATAATATAAAATAGAAACATATAAAAAAGATGATACATAATTAGTGTTGCATCTTTTTATGTAAAATTCTCCTTTTAGATAAGGAGAATTTGGTTTCAGAGAGAGAAAGAACTGCAAAAAAAAAAAACCACACCTTAACGAGGAAGGGTTTTTAAAGATTTTTAGATGATGGAGGCTGCTGCATGCATGCATTCGGATGCTATAATCAGTGGCTGGTTTTGCTACCTGCGATTGTCGACGATGGATTCGCTTCAGAGAACGAGAAAAGAAGCGAACCAATCGAGGTTTCCAATCCCGTTTGGCGATCATTTCGGAAGCTTCGAGAGCACTCGGCGGTCGCTTTAAGAATTCGTCGCACCAGGAACAGATCGGGAAGAGCGATTAAAGCGACGAATTAGGCGTTTTTCCTACCGAAACGATACGATCCGAAGTCCTCACACGAGGCTTCTCATCGCGTTTCATCGTTAAGAAGTGATTAACCGACTTATTAGATGGGCATTTCATTATGCTTCTTTTTGAAATGATTCAAATGGAAATGCATCATTCAATGCATTTCATTATGCTTCCCTGCAGTGATTCAAATGGAAATGCATCATTCAAGGATTTCATTATGCTTCCCTTGCAATGATTCAATGGGAATGCATCATTCAAGGCATTTCATTATGCTTCCCTTGCAATGATTCAAATGGAAATGCATCATTCAAGGCATTTCATTATGCTTCCCTTGCAATGATTCAATGGGGAAATGCATCTTCAAGGCATTTCATTATGCTTCCCTTGAATGATTCAAATGGAAGTGCACATTCAAGGCATTTCATTATGCTTTCCTTGCAATGATTCAAATGGAAGGTGCATCATTCAAGGCATTTCATTATGCTTCCCTTGCAATGATTCAAATGGAAATGCATCATTCAAGGCATTTCATTATGCTTCCCTTGCAATGATTCAAATGGAAGTGCATCACTCAAGGCATTTCATTATGCTTCCCTTGCAATGATTCAAATGGAAATGCATCATTCAAGGCATTTCATTATGCTTCCATTTGCAATGATTCAAATGGAAATGCATCATTCAAGAATCTTTTTTGCTCAAAACTGAAGATAACGTGACACTTTTGCAAGGAAGCGTCACGATCGTTTTACATGCAATTCTCTGAACTAAAAATACATTGAAAATATTTTAAATCTTAGTATATATACAGGGTATCCCATAAGTTCAGTCTCATAGGAAAATTTATTTTAAATTAAATTAGCAAAAGTAATGTATTAGAGCTAAAACAAATGTTCACATTGATGTCTTGTTTTGGACCTTTTTTTTTGTTGCAGGTCGAATAAGACGCAATGACTAATATGGAAGTGTGTTACATTCGTGAGGAAAAGGCCTCCTAAGGTCCCCTAAAAATAAATTTTCAGATATTCAGAAGTCTTCAAATGAACGTTCATTAATAAATAAGATACGTTCCTTATTTTACCCTATTTTTAATTATTTATCGGTAATGCTTCTTATTACGTTTTTCTCCAATATACTGTATATGTACAATTATGGAAAAAAATTCGCAGAAAAAATAAAATTTAAAACCCCCCCAAAGAAATTACTAATTAGCATGTAGATATTCTAACTGGTAATTTTGGAGAGCCTTAATATATATATATATATATATATATATATATATATATATAATATATATATATATATATATATATAATATAACATGGACACTATTGTTATTAAGTAAAATCAAAATATTTCTGCTTCAATAATGGTTGTTAATCTAAAAAGTCCCGGATTCGACTCTGGCTTCGGACTTCATATTTCAAAGACTAAAGTTCTTCTTCGAGTTTCCCTTGGTTGGGTAGTGATTCGGATCCTACGTAAAGCTGTAGGTCCCCTCCGTAATATGTCCTTAGATGTTACGAAGGCGTAGGTTAAACAAACCCACACGTTACGAAGGCGTAGGTTAAACAAACCCACACGTTACGAAGGCGTAGGTTAAACAAACCCACACGTGTTATTATTTAATACTTTGTTAATTTTGTGAGTGTTGTCTAAATTTCCATATGAAAGTATTCGATCGTATTTGCTTTGATCAATACATAATGTTAATATTGTGTTGAAATATCGAAAATAACTCAAGGTTATTTGCTTAGTTGCCGGACAGTTAAGAATGCGGTTCTGCTTTGCAGTCTCCTGCATGCGTAAATGTTTGCCCACTCGCAGTTGTTTGTGGTTATGGTAATAATAATAATAATATAATAATAATAATAATAATAATAATAATAATAATAATAATAACCAGTGAGGAAGGCCAAATTGGCATAACGCTCAGGCCAGACGAATGCAGTCCAGTGCGCTAATTCTTGCATTATTACTAACCAAAACCATCGGAAGTCGAACCCACGACCTATATTAGCGCTGATATGGTCAGCGGTCTTCATGGAAAGATTTCCTTTATATTCAGTTCAATACTTTATTTACAAAAATATACAGAATATGAAATGATCGTATATATTTTTCATTAAGTGCATATTTTCTGTATGCAGTTGTAAACTGCCCTTACAACAAGCGGACTCACGACAAAGTGAAGTCTATTCAGTTTGGCTTATGTTGATGCTATTATTATTATTGTAGTAGTAGTAGTAGTAGTAGTAGTAGTATTTCGACATAAATGTATATTATTCAATATCTCTCTCTCTCTCTCTCTCTCTCTCTCTCTCTCTCTCTCTCTCTCTCTTCATTAACGCAAATTTTGTTACACACACACACACACAATATATAATATATATATATATATATATATATATATATATATGAGAGAGAGAGAGAGAGAGAGAGAGAGAGAGAGAATCCTGACAAGTTTTACTGCAGGTTACTCATGGCCGCACACCTCAATTCATTACCGCATTCGCGCATTGATAAAGAATGTTGCAAATGCCAAGCGATACCGAAAAAAAACGGACTTCATCTCCGTGTTAGTTTTGATTCTATTCTTCGTCGTTATTGATGCTAACAAAAGGACAAAAGCAGTCGGAGCCTTTTCTCTCTTTCCCACAATATATCGTCGGTATTTTTGCCAAATGAGACATTCGTCTCGTATCTACGAATGAAAGACCAAATAGAAATGAAACAGGCGAAAAGCAGGTAGCGAGCCTCGGAAGAGGATCACGAACCACATTTTCTTTCATCGTCCTTATTGCATAGTACAACTGAAGTCCGTCCGGTTGCTCAGATGCAGTTGATCAAGATACGTATGCAATATAGGATTAAAATAATTATTTTCAAGAATGCAAATTAATTTTATAGCTTATGTATAAACTATGCATAATTATTGTGTGAATTTATTCCTCATTTACGCAATCGATGTATTACAAACATTAGAAATCGTAATGTTAAACAAAAATGCGTTGTATGCCACCTGTGAAGAAGGGCAACTTTGATGGTTGCATATATTGCACCGGGGAGGGTCGATGGTGGCTTCTTTTTTATATCAAGGGAGAGGAATGTAAACCACGCCTTAAATCATAAATCAGGTTTCATCGCTACTGTTTAAAAAAAAAAAAATTCAAACTGAATTCTGCAAATGCATTTAATTCATGAGACCAATATATATATATATATATGTGTGTGTGGTGTGTGTGGTGTGTGTGTGTGTGTGTCTGTGTGTGTGTTAAGGGTTGGTTAGGTTATATTAGAATAAATTAGCGAGTACCCCACTATTTAATAACTTAATAGAAACTACCCTTCGAGCCCTCATTTCGGTCCCAAACACTTATCACGCCCTTCTTGGTTTGGTGGCATTAAAGATAAGTTAGGTTAAATTAGGTTTTATAAAGTACTCTTTTTAGAGATATAGATTTTAAAAAGTCGGTAACTCGCATATGCGGGGATGCGCACATGTGTGTGTGTGTGTGTGTGTGTGTGTGTGTGTGTGTGATTTATTTTAACGCAAATTCGTCTAAAAGTATATTAAGTCACTACATTACTTCGGTAACTTTAAAAATAAAAATTTTTGTTACTCTCCTCATGTTAAGAATTACCTAAATAATGTAATAATCTTACGTTTTTATGATACAGTGATAACAATAGTAAAAACACCGTCAGTAAACCTTCAAACTTCATCCGAGCGAGTTCTTATGCGCACCTAACTTCTGCAGTGTCACACAGCTTCTATACGGACATGGACAGTTTATTTCCGTATAGAAACATTGGCACACTCATTTTTATGTAATATCTTAGTTTTTTTAATGGTCCATGAACGTGAGGTGTAAACTCCAAATTTTAGATCATCTCACGGAAAAATAATAGTCCAAAGACCAATTCCAACTTTTCTTATCGCGTGTAGACACGCATTTTGATTAACTTCTGCTGAAGTTCGCCTGAAACCAAGGAGAACTATCAAACATCGAGTGAAAACCAATGGAGACAGACTTCTGTTAATATATATATATATATATATATATATATATATATATATATATATATATATATATATATATTAACAAACGTCTTCTCCGATTACCAGTATCAGTATCGGCTCGATATGAACCTTTTTCGCATCGGCCGATACCGATACTTAAGGTAAACAATGCTGATACGTCACAAGTACCTTATGCGTTTGGCACAATTACTTCAATATGAATGCTATTATGAATTTTGTAGTACTTTATATATTAGATTATAATAATTAAAGATAAATTCAAAGTAATAAAGGGCTCGAATGCCCTTTTCATTTAATGTGTATGAATATGATTATAGACACACACACACACACACACACACACACACACAAAGATGGGCTTGCCTGAGGTGGAACGCGGAATTGAAACAACTCTTGAAGGGTCAGACTTGTCCATCACTGCTACCGATATTAATTCAAAAGGAAATATTTTAAATATTTGACCTCTTTTCCTTTGCAATAAAGTCCAACCTATCTCTTTCCGATCTAAGTTATCTGAATCCATTTAAAAAATAAAGTTGAATAACGATTATGAAATAAAAATAGTAATTATACGAATTACCCCTTTTTGTATTTTCAAATAAGACCAAAATCTAAATGCAACTTCTTTGTTATTGAAAGTGGTGAATTGGAACGGAGGATATTTCCAGTTAGGAAGATATGAAATAGAAATGAAAATGCAATCCATCTCACAAATTCTTTCAGTTCAAAATAATGTACTCGTACACACACACACACACACACACACACACACACACAACACATATATATATATATATATATATATATATATATATATATATATATATATATATATATATATATCTATATATTATATAATTGGATACTGTATTGAAGAGCAGGCGTTTGTAGCCAAGAGAAATTCCCTCCAGACGAAGTACAATTTCACGACTCTTCTGATTCGTGTGTGTGTGTGTGTGTGTGGGAAAATCAGTGAAAATCTGCATCGTTCCTTTGAAAACTTTTTACATTTTCCACTGCAGAACTGCATCTAAGATGTGTTACCTCCTTTGTTCAACAGTGCAAATACCAAGGCATAATCATATCTAACCAAAGTCGTTCTCTGATTGGGTGAATGCGTTTACTTCGGTTTCAGAGGCAACCAATCAGAATATCCGATGGTTATTTTGTTGAATGCAAACTTGGTGCATTTATTGGGCAGAGTGGATTATTTTAAAATAAATTTTCTTATGATTATTCTATTCAGCTCAGAGAAAGTTTGAATACGACCAATCAGAAAGAAGAAAATTTTTCTTCTTTTATTTTGATTGGTTGTTACTCAAAAGGAGAAATAAAACCTCGCGTATAAAGGGTAACATTTTTATATTTTTTCTTTGAACAAAATTAACTTTGTATATAACTATTTTCAGGTAGAAAATCTTAGCTGCATTTCTGCACTGAAAATGACACTAAACTTTATGTTAATAGGTTAAAATCTGGAGCCCCTAATTCCCCCCACGGAAGGGAATGCATGGATGTGAATTCCGAAAATCACTTAACCCCGAGCAAGCACAGCGGAGGTGGCCGGCACGACTCAAACTACACCGCGGGAGAAAATCGAGCTGGAATCCTTTTACACGGAGTCCATACCGTAACCAACCGAACCACGGAATTCAAATAATACACGTATAAACCTGAAGATATTTGCATCTAAAAAACGCTAATTGAAGAGTCAATTTTACAAAGAATCAAAGACGCATTTACAAGAACGTTAAAATTTCCATACACGAACAAATCAATTAATTGAAGAAGGAAGAAGCTTAAACTGTAACAAATATTTATATAAGAAAAATAATTGAAAATCAAGTAAATTTAATAATGAAAATCTTTACCGTAATATTTCGTCCTTATTTTATATGAAAAATATTTTATTGATCCATGGCAAGTTTATCCTTTTTAACCAATAACTTGATTATGGATCTTGATTTCTATTGCTGGGGCGTTTTTGTGGGGATTAGCCCTTGGTCCCTTCTTTCCGCATAAAAGTAAAACTTAGCGCTGAATTTTGTGCTTCAAATATTGATTCTGCGTAATTCATTAAATAAGCAAAGCTTCTAATAAAGGACGAATTTGAGGGCACAGAATACGAGGTTGAGTCAAAACATCAGTGTAGGAGTATTTAACGACCTCAAGCAATTTGCATCTTCCTTTATATCATTCTCTTAACTGCTTTATGGATTACTTCATCGCTTAACTGCATCCTCACTCTCCCATTCATAATCCTCTTCTTGGCAAGATGACAAACAAACCATCGTAAAAGAATGAGACAAAAACCTTCATTTCGTTAGTTTTTCCGCTTCACGTCCTTCTTCCAACTGAGGACATTGAGATGGGTGTTAACGCCACCAGCTCGTAAAAAATAAGGGATCACCTGAAGATCAGGGCTCCCAGCCTTCTTTAGTTAGTCTTATAAGGCTAACTAACGAAAATATCACGACTTAACCTAACCAATCGTCAAGGACGTACAGTTGACCTAACGACTGGTTAGGTTAAGTCGTGATATTTTCGTTACTTCAGGTGATCCAAAATAAGTCCCTTTTGAAGGAGAACGGGCCGAGCCAAATATATTACGTGTAGTGGATCGTCACTGCCATCCCATTTACAATCTCTCAAATTGGCTTGGGACGGTCCATTGTTAGGTTATCCCTTCATTTAAACTATACAGAAATGTTTCGAAAATGTTAAACCTAGAAATTTTCTCTCTTCCGTGTTAACAACAGATGCCACCTGAGTTAAGTATCTCAAAAATAAAAACCTGAACATTTTAACAGTACTTTTTTCCATATCGAATTTATGTTTAAAATGGTTTAAACTAGTCTCAACTTGTTTTTTAACTCGTAAACACATTTTCAACACTTATAAACCTTACTATCGAATATACAGTCGTATAAAGTCCATGTAATAAATATTACTTGTCCATGTTCACTCGCTTTATGTGATTCAAATCGGATTTGTCTCTTCACTTGCGTTACTTTATACACACCCAGTATAAAAATGTACACAGTTACTGATTTAAATTCGGTATGAGATTAAAAAGAATTAAAAATCAATAGTGATCCTCCATTCACAGACGCTATAGCTGTTAAGGCATCTTATCAAAATGCGTAAACCTTTAGAAATTAAATTAGACTTGCTATAACAGGAGGTCATCAATAGGCGGACTGCGGTTCGGTTCCGGACTGCAAACGGATTTTATACGAACCACCAGGAATAAACCCATACACTGATTATGAAATTTAAAAGATAAGCAAACTTTGACATTTCGAAAGAGTCAAAATCAAACGTGATCTTTTCTTTTTTCGTAAAGTTTAAATTTGGCTTTTATTCGGGAGACTAGAAAAGGTGTGGGTAGCGGTGTTTGGTAGAGTTACAGAAACACCTACGTGAACCTCAGAGAACCTCAGAGAAAATGAGTTAATAACCCCTGGTCTATAGCATGACTGTATTTCGTATATTAAATTTATATGACATATAAATTATAAATATAGCTGTATGCCAGCAGCAAAAAGGGGGTTTCTCATTCCAGCAGTCCTTGAATTAGGACAGTCACAGTTTTGACTGGTCGATGACGGTGCTAGTTCTTAACGTGAAAATTTCCCATGAATACAACTGAATCGATCATTCTGTAGACTGTGTATAAAAACTTCGAAGCGATTCAGCAGGTGCGAAATCTTTCAAATTTGGATAACATACACGGAATAATAATAATAATAATAATAATAATAATAATAATAATAATAACAGGCCTGCGATGGTTTTGTTGTTCGAAAATTTTATCACTTATTAGTCATTTTTGCACTCTGATTCCAAAAATAATACTCATTTTTCGCCATCAAGTACAGATTTTTTACAAAATGTCATATTTCATATTACACATGTAAGTAATTTTCATTAAATTTTGATTAAAAACTACTGCCTGTAAATGCTTATAAATGCTTGGTTTCACCAAGACATCAAAGAAATGGAGAAGAGATATCAGGGAAGGTGGGACATCAGCATGATGGCTGATTACTGCTGGATGTTGAAACGGGATTCTCCAGAAGTATTACATAAAAAAAAAGGAATAGCGCGTACATTCGAAACTAAAAGGCATAGGTCTCACGAGAAAACTCAGGACAAATGAAGATGAATATGTAAGCACACCGGACAAAAAATTAGTCACCCCTCTCAGAATGTACCTAATAACGTGTGACGGCACCTCTGGCCTTGATAACCGCACGAATCCGGCGAGGCAGAGACTCTACGAGGTTGTGCATGTACTGAACATCGATTTGCTGCCACTCGTTCATCAGCCGGTCCCGAAGTTCCGCCAGAGTCCGTGGGTGTCTATTCCTGCGCTTCACTTTCTGTTTCCAGCCTGAACAACACCTTCGACGCATTCAGGATTAAAGGCTTCATTGGACCTGCGATGTACTCGTCGCCTCCCATCATTGGAGAAACAAACAAAAACGGGACTCATCGGACCAAATTAACGTTTCCAATCTGCCGCAGTCCAGTTTTTTTGCCTCTGAGCCCATTTATAACGTGCCAATTTGTGACTTGCTGTTAACAGCGGCCTCTTCCGTGGTATCCTGCTCCAGATGTCCATCGCATGCAGTTCTCGTCGCAATGTCCGTTCGGAAATTGGTCGCTGGAGAACCTCATGGGTTTCTTGGAGCAATTGTTCTCTGGTTTGAAAACGATTTGCAGTTACTAGACGAGAAACATGGCGGCGGCCCCTATTGTCGAGAATTGTTTTCCGGCCACAGTTACGCCGTCGATTGTCAGTTGATTGCGAACTACACCACTCTTTGTAACTCGCTGGACAGTACGCGTTGACAACAACAAATTGGGCTACTTCAGACATTTTGTGTCCGTGGGCTCTGCCAAACACGATGGCTCCTTTTTGCCACTGAGTAACGTCTGCCTCACGACCCATTTTGCAGACTATATCCAACAAACACTTTGTTCTTCACCACCTCACGAAACAGATCTGATCCTGTGTGCTACGTCACCGCTACTTGTCACTTACCAATGCTACATCAGCGCCCTCTGTGTGACCTTGAACTTCCTACTATCGGTGCTATTAGGGGTGACTAATTTTTTGTCCGGTGTGCTTAATTGACGTTAATAGTCTTCTTTCTTTTTAAAGTTGTTTGCGTTTGTAATTAGTAATAACAAAACGAAATAAGTACCTAATGTAAATTGAAATAAATAATATTTATTTATGTTTTTTTTTTCACTTCCAGTTTGCAGAAATCCTTACGTGATAGGAAAAATGGACACCTTATTCGAAATCAGCGTAGTTGAATTATATAAAATCAGTTATTAGTAAGAAAACAACTCTTACAAAGTTCTCATTCGCAGGCCTGTGATTATTTGTTTCTTTCTCCAGAGTTTTGCCTTCCTTATGTCCATTTTTGCTGACATCTTGCGCATATATGAATGAATATCTTCGGTCTTCGGAGTTTGTTTGCAAGCAAACGGTACGTTTTTCCTAAGCACTATCAACCTCGTCTTTACGGCAGTCATGACTCGCTTTATAATTGGCGCTTCTCTTAAATTTGTCGCCACAAAGTGAAGACCAGGAGTACAAAATGCAGTTTCAACAATACAAGAATGCACCCTTCGTTTACAAATTTTTTTCACATTTGGGAACAATTTGTATAGGAAATAGTTGAATATATAAATAATGAACCTTAGTTTTGATTTTGCCCAAATTATTCATTCATTGACCCACCTTCAACCTACAGTTTAAACATATATATATATATATATATATCAAAGCTATTGACTTCTCCTTAGGGAACCGGAGCTTACAGATGAAAAGAAGGATCAACACAACGGCAAACATTTTCATTTATTTGTACATCAGACGTTTCGACAAATCTTTTGTCATCATCAGTGAGTTAAGTCTTAAAACCTTAAAACAAAATTTTTTAAAGTTCAAAGATGAATTCCCCAAAACTGTATGCCCCAATGTTGTTTACAAATACACGTGCGACAGCTGTAAGGCTGCGTATATTGGCAGCACTCAACTCCAACTGGAGGTGCGCCTTTCTCAACATTTGGGCTTGTCAGTCCGTACCAACCGTCCCCTCAGTAGCCCTCCACAATCCGCAATTAGAAACCACAGTAATGAAAACGACCATCCCCTTCACAAAACTCAGTTTGAAATTTTAACTAGATCCAATAACCTTACAGAACTCCGAATTTTAGAATCTTTGTACATCTATAGAAACAAACCCTCCCTTAATAATAATAGCTCATCCTACAAATTAAGACTCTTTTGACAACCAACCGTGTTTCACAGATATACCCTTTCTAATCCCCTGACCACCTAGTGGTCTCTTAGACTTTGCCAAGTATGGAGGTGGATGTAAACATTGTGTATTTACCTATTGAGGTAATTTAATTTTAGTTTTATAGTGATGAAATTTAATTTAATTTTAGTTTTTATAGTGATGAAATTTAAATGTTTTAATTTTGTATTGATGCAATTTTCATTTTGCTTTAAGGTTTTAATTTTAATGGTCTTAATATTGTATTGATGTAACTTTCACTTTTCAATTTTGTTTTAAGGTTTAAGATTAACTCACTGATGATGACAAAAGATTTGTCGAAACGTCTGATGTACAAATAAATGAAAATGTTTGCCGTTGTGTTGATCCTTCTTTTCATATATATATATATATATATATATATATATATATATATATATACCTTACCTTATGAACCTTATGTTGTTTCGTGCGTTGGTCTCTCTTCACACGGAGGTCAAGCTGGTGGCCCCGCCTCTATATACATAATCTATTTCTTTTTTACTCTCTCTGCATGTATAAGGTCTTCTGTAAATTTTTTATAACGTTGAAGAACTGCATCGAATTAAGGAGGAGCTTCGGTCGAAGCCAGCCAATGACGAAAGGTTTTCCGAATGTCTACAACAGAATCAGGTTCCAACTGAAATATTTCTCCCGATTTTTTTCTTTATTGCAAGAGAGAAAGAAGGTAAAGACGTTGATATTATATTAAAAATTTATCCCAGGTACGAAAAGTCGGATGCATTTCTGCATTGAAAAGGTCGAAAAACTTTTCAAAGGATTCGTAGCTAAATTTACACAATGTTCTCAGGCGGCAATGCAATTTATGTATTTTGGGCATCTCCCTGTTTTAGACCCACCAAACAAATTAGGGGATTTATAAATAAATGTAGTTGTATGCATCGCACAATAGGCCTGTTTTTAAAGTTTGAATAATACTTTTGATTACATTAAACAAAATACTTCATAAAAAGTAAATGAAAAGCTCGTGGATGTATTTTACAACTGTAAATTAAATAATAAGATTGTATTAATGGCCATTTTAGGCATCAATTTTAGGCATTTTATGATGGCTATTTTAGGTAATTTTTATGTTTTATCTTATTGTCTCCTTTTTTAATATGAACTGTCAAACAGTCCATCCAATTCCACCTACGCGACCCTTTTCATCTTTCCAAACGCTTTAGAATTGATGATATAATTAATGAATGTTCATTATAAGGAAATAGAGCTACTTATTCGAAGGGAAAACCGTCGAGAAATCAAATTATCGAAACTTAATTTAACTCAACATAACCTAACCTATAACCCTAGGTTATAACGTGTTAAGATTTAACATAACGGTTAATGATTAACTTAACGGGTTAAATTAGATTTAATTAAATTTTTATAATTTGGTCACTCGATAATTTCCATGAACTGGAATTTCTTTCCATCATATTTCACAGACTGAACCATCAATAATTGTACTGTTTTCCAATAACAGAACACCAAATCTATTTTGCAAAACGTGTTTGAGGATTAATTTTAAATAGTTCGGTTTGTAGGTTAGTCAGCTTTACAATCTGGAAATTAGTTATTTACATTTAAAATCTCAAATCTATAAGGTCGAAGACTGACATTATGAAAGTGATTTTGTTCCTGTAATTCATGGAAATATTGTAAATCCAGTTTCAGCAAAGTGGTTGTAATACCCATTTTGAATCACAATGAAGGATATATTACATCTTCACTTCTCTTACTTTCCAGTTCAGTTCCAGTGACGACAAATACATCTTCTCAGTAACGTGTTAATTAAGCAAAATTTTCCAACAACAAAGACATGGTGAATTTCCTCCTTATATCTTCTACTTGTAAGTTCTCAATAGCAATCATTCATGTATAATATAATGAAATCAATAGAATAAAATTTTAATAAATACTCACTTTCTGACAGTTCTGTTAAGAATATTTCGCATCTGCAATGTAATTTAAAGTTTAGTTCAAACGGACGATGCACCAGGGTAACCCAGTGGTAAACATCGTGAGCTGTTAATCTGAAAGTCCTGGTTTAGAGTTTGGGCTCAGACTTCAGACTTCAGAGATTCAGGTACATCTCTGATCTTCCTTGGTTGGGTAATGGGTAGTGGTTTGGATCTCAAGTAAAGATGTTGGTCACCTCAGTTATATGACCTTTTGCGTTACGTTACGAAGGAAGTTAAAAAACTAATCATTATTATTATTATTACTAGTACAGTTCCCGCCGCTTCGCTGACGGTTAGACAGGCTAAACTACAAAAAAAGAACCCAGCCGTGAAAATTTTGAGCTTCACATTGTGTCAACATTTCTGAATCTGGTATCTCCCAAAACCTCCTCACCCCCATTCATACAACTTGGGGGCTAACCCCCTCCCCCACCCCCATCCCTCCCCATTACCCCCACCCCCCATTACCCCACCCATCCCCATTACCCCACCCCCACCCTTCCTCCATTGCTAAACTACAGAAAAGAACACAGTCATGAAAATCTTGAGCTTCACATTGCCGCCCGTAATACAATTTCTGAATTTTTTTTACAATTTCTGAATTTTTTTCTCACAATTTTTTCTCACAATTTCTGAAAGTGTGACGGACAGACGGACAGACAGACGGACGGACAGACGGACAGACAGACAGCTGTAGATTGAAGAGGACGGCTAATTATTGCAGTTTCTCAACTACTTTTAAGAAAGGGATTTGACCATTTGTTTTAGTTGTGGCTTAATGTTCAGGATCACATTTTAATTTCATAGTGGATATTTATATCCGAAAATACTTTTCTAGGATAAATTCTATAGAAGATCAAAATAAAATATAACATTCGTATCTCCATATTAATTTATGTTGTTGCATGTTTCTGTGTTTCTAAAAGCACTGAAATGAGTAGAACCTTTAACATATAGAAATACATTTAGTTCTTGAATATATTTTTTAACGGTTTTCAGTTGGAGAAGAAAAGATGTTTCTGCTTTGAAGGAAGCAAAGAATGATTCTTTAAAAGCAAGTGTTTATAAAATTTTCCTTAAGCAAAAAGTAGAAAATTGTCCGTTGCATTTCTGAATCCGGTTAATAAAATCGAAGTAAATCGAATAAAAATAAGTCGAATTTGCCCTTATTCCATTCGAACCAATTGATGTAATTCTCGCAAACACACACACACACACACACACACATACACACACACACACACACACACACACACACACACACACACACAACAAACTTGACCTTCACAAAATGAGGAATCATTGCACGAACATTTGAAAGGTTAAAACCTGTGTGTGTGTGTATATATATATATATATATATATGTTGCAGTCAATGTAACATATCAGGCAATTTGTAAAATCAGGCAAAATCAGGCAGTTTGTAAATTGACTGAAATTTTAGGCAATGTGTCAAATGATGATACACACAAAACCTAACCTAACCCAACGAATTTTTAGGCAGCATATTGGGCAATACCAGTGGGCATGCATATGCAGCATTACCAGAAAGGTTAGGCTAGGTTAGGTTAGTTTTTGTGTGTATCATCAATTTGACACATTGCTAAAAATTTCAGTCACTTTACAAATTGCCTGATTTTAGACACTGATTGTAACACATATATATATATATATATATACACAGTATAATGCAAACCCATCCCACAAGGAAAACGAAAAAAAATATTCCAAGGACTTTCGTGTATTCAACAGTACACCTCGTCAGGAAATGAACTGTTGAATACACGAAAGGCCTTCAAATAATTTAGTTTCTTTTTCCTTGTGAGTTTGCATCATTCATTCATTTCACGTGTTTAAGTGTGAAATTCATCCCATATATATATATATATATATATATATATATTATATAATATATATATATGTATGTGTGTGTGTGTGTGTGTGTGTGTGTGTGTGTGCCTATTTACATATTTATATTTCTTTTTTCAGGTTTTGCGCATCTTTTGCCATCATTAAACGTCTAAATATATACGGTCTTCAGTATGTTTTTATAACGTTCCAGAACTGCATCG
>JAJOZX010006601.1:185000-205000 GCA_023014485.1 Bathynomus jamesi
AAACGACGCGTATTTCTGGGTTTGCGAAGACGTCCTGGAATACTCTCGTTTCAGCTTAAAATATACGCGATATTTGAGGTTCTCTTACTTAGTGGATATAAGGATATAATGTGGAAGGAAATGGTGTACAAGCACCACTATCATATGTTTTCAGATGCATTAAAAAAAGATCGCGTATAATAATATCGTGGAGGTCAAAACCTGTTTTCGTCTCTTCTCTTTTTGAGTGTCTTGAGGAGGAGACATTATTTCTACACGGAGAAAAATATTTGTTTATAACAACCGAATAATTCATTAAATACATGTCAACCAATCCAATTGGTTGATACAGTCACGCGATCATTACACTAAATATGCTTATTTTTCTAGTAGGAAATAAAATGGTTAGCAAATATTTAACCCCGTTTTTGGCTCAGTTGGTTGGAGACGACTCGGGAAGCGAAGTACCGAGTTCGACTCGGGTCGGTCACCTTCTTTGTAATTCCCCGGGTTCGAGCGATTGTCGAAATGTCACTGTATTTTCTTTGGTTATTTTAGTTAAGTATTATTATCACTGCATCTTCTTACTTTAGAAATGGATGAAAATACTTTAAATTTGACTCACCATGACGGAGCAAACGTAAAAATAATTGGTAGTGAGTGCATAGTATTTTATAAATGCCCATCCGAATCTTTAGTTCCTATAATATACTTTGGTTTGGTAACCTTGGTTTTGCTCCCGCCCGAATTGTTCATTCTGAATGAACAATTCGGGAGGAAGCAAAGGTTTTACCCATAAAAGGTTTTACCCATTAAGAGGTTTTACTCATTAATTACAATGTAATTAAAATGTAAAAAAAAAAAAAACTCGCACGTGATCCTAATAATCATCACAAAAATTACATGAAATTTCTAATATAATTATGTTTATTTTCAAAGTGGATTTACTTCATAGAAAACTAATTTGTTCCATAGAGAAAGGTCAGTCATGGCATGTATTTATCGTTATTATCTACTTACCATACACGCATGCAGCTATATTTCTTTATAGCTTCCATCATTTTCTAAACTGCAGCTCCGTTTTGTGGATCTGCAACAACACGCAGATGTTCAAAAGTGCATCAAATGCATTGTTGCCTGAGAACATCGAGAAACTTCAAAAGAGAATCCTTTGAAAAGTTTTTCAACCTTTGCAATGCAGAAATGCAGTCAACTTTTCCTACCTGGAAACATTTTTTAATTTAATATCAACGTCTTTATCTTCTTTTTCTCTTGCAATAAAGAAGAAAATCGGGAGAAATACTTTATTTGGAACCTGGTTCTGTTGTAGACATTCGGAAAGCCTTTCCTCATTGGTTGGTTTGGACCGAAGCTCCTCCTTATTTCGATGCAGTTCAGCAACGTTATAAAAAACAGTGCGGAAACCTTATGCATTCAGGCATTCCGAAAGAGTGCAAAAATTGTAGAGAACCTAAAAAAGAAAAATGTGTGTACACACACACACACACATACACACACACACACACACATACACACACACACATGAAAAAAATAAACTCGGATCCAAATCTAAAACTGAAATGAGGTCGAACTGGAATTAAATCAAGTGGAACTAATTGGAATTTACCCTTATTTTACTTCCACCTAATATATATATACTCGTGTGTGTGTGTGTGTGTGTATATATATATATATATATATATATATATATATATATATATATATATATATATATATATATATATATATATATATATATATATACCAGTTTGTGTAGAGCAAGCCAAGGGTGATATGAATGTAGGAATACAAACTTGCGATGCATCTTGCTCCTGATAAATTATGCACCTAGAAATATAAACTTATAAAGACAGGAGTGTCTGCAATGCAAACTAACGACACAAGCACGGAAATTATCAGGAAATGAACTACACATCAGATTAGATTAACAGAGAACATTGTTGCTTCCAGTGGTGATGGGCCACGTACGGAAGCCTTTAGCACGTTAACCCTCTATGTACATGACAATGATGCTGCGTGCTACTCGTACCCTGAGTGGGTGTATGATCGGAGCAGTACTTTCTGAAGAAACAGTGAGACTTTTCTTCTATATTTTCACTTAATCTGGGGTAACCTGGGAGAAAGTGAACTGTTTTGGGGGTTTTTGTAAGATAACATTTTAAAATATAGTGTTATGGAATAAACACTGTTTAAATTTGCATTATAGATCTCTACTGTTATATATATATATATATATATATATATATATATATATATATATATATATATATATATATATATATATATATATACACAAACTCAGAATGGTTCCCTGAGAACATTATATATATATATATATATATATATATATATATATATATATATATATATATATATATAATATATATATATATATATATATATGGGAATGAACTCAGAATGGTCCCCTGAGTTTTTTATGATACACACAGACTGTGCATGGAACAAGGAACTCTTCCGGGATAATTAAATCCACTATAGTCCGAATAAGTAATGGTAGATGACAAATACCATAGTTTTTCTTTTTCATGATGCTAGCCCGACGTGGGCAACGGGTCACTCGCAAAGAGGTCCCATAAATATAGCTTCCCTCACCAGCTATCTGCAAAGCAGACAGGATCCAGCTTTGGGACATGGATCTAGGGTTTAAAGCAGCCTAGCCCTGCGACATTTAGAACCTCAATATAAGCAAAAGACTCGCTGCCTTCAAGTCAGATTGCTTATATTGAGGTTCTAAATGTAGCAGGGCTAGGCTGCTTTAAACCCTAGATCCATGTCCCAACGCTGGATCCTGTCTGATTGCAGATAGCTGGTGAGGGAAGCTATATTTATGGGACCTCTTTGCGAGTGATCCGTTGCCCACGTCGGGCTAGCATCATGAAAAAGAAAAACTATGGTATTTGTCATTTACCATTACTTATTCGGACTATAGTGGATTTAATTATCCAGAAGAGTTCCTTGTTTCATGCACAGTCTGTGTGTATCATATATATAATATAATATATATATATATATATACATATTTTATATATATCCTCGTAAAGAACAACGCTTGTATAGGAGAATATTCCGCGCAAGATGAGGAGGGAGAACGAAACAAATTTAAAAATGAGGTAACCACCCGGGAATCGAACCCGGGATCTTCCGATTGCCGGTCAGATATGATAACCATTACACCATGGGCCTCACTCGATCAAATGCCGTAATTCTCCTACATACGCGCAGAAACCTATACAAGCGTCGTTCTTTACGTTAATTATACTGCGTGTTTGCAGTTAATATATATATATATATATATATATATATATATATATATTTATTAGAAAATGCAACATGCAATATTCCACTTTTCCAGTTCTTGCTTAAAGATCTTTTTTTTTAATTTCGTTTCCAAAATATCCTTTGAAAACTTGTTTGCTGTTTTCCGTGTTAAAATGCATTTTGTCTTCGTTACCTGAAACCCGTTACGCAAAAATGAATTCAAGAAATAAATGTATTTCTGTATCTTAAATGTTTTACTCGTTCCAATGTTTCCAGAAATACATGAAAGGTTTATCGACATAAATTAATTTGGTGATACAAATGTTATACTTTCATTTTGACTTTGTAGGAATTCATCCAATGAAATAATTTTTAATATTAACATCAATTATGAAAGTAAAATATTGTCGTGAGTTTTCAATCACCATTGAAATAGATGTCCATATTCTTTCAGTGTATAATGATAGAAAAGAGGGTGCCATAATTGCTTTATAACTACGTTATATTGAACGTATACGAAATGGAACATTATGCTATATATAGAATTTGGCAGTAACGTCGTTACTAGTAGCGACGTTACTAACGACATTACTTTTTTTTTAGTAGCGTCATTGGTAACGACACTACTTTTCAAATTTGGTAACGTGTTTGGTAACGTCGTTAAATATTTAATCAAAACAGCGCGTTACTCATTACTTTTTAAATTCAGCAAAATTATACCAATCTACTTAAAAGTATAAAATAACCAAATAGCAATTAATAGAATATCTTGTTACAACAATAACAACTCTATTTTATTATTTCACATTAATTGATATGTTACTTATTAGTTACTTTGGTCATTTGTATTTCTTTTTCTCGTATTGTGTTAGTCATATGTTGTTCTTACTTTGAATATTAAAAAACAAAAAAAATGAAGGTAGTTTTCTTTACTGTTATTTACCAACCTCACAATGTATAATTCATGGGGTTTTTTTGTCTTCAGTTGAATGCTTCTTGTTCAATTTTGTATATATATATATATATATATATAATGTAATGTAACAATAATATACGATGTACATGTATTATATACAGAATACATGTATGTATTTGAAAAGTAACGTGTAACGAGTCGTTACGCGTTACATTTTTAAATAAGTAATGTTTCGGGTAACGACGCTACTTTTTTTGGTAAGTAACGGCTAAAGTAACGTCTCTACTTTTTTTCTAGTAACGTACCCAACACTGGCGATATACGAAGTAATCTTAGAAGAAAATTAATGTTTAATGATGGTTTATATTACACTGGTATGCATATGAAATTTTTTTGTCTGCTGTGAGGGTTTTTTCAACTCGTATTATATAATTCGACGATGCTGAATTCGAAAATGACATTGGTTTTCCTCAGTCAGGTCAGGTTTTTTCTCTATTGGCCATTTATTATAAGTCCAATTTTATCCCCAAATTTATTGATTTTTTTAGCTTAAACACTGTAGATACGAGTAATATTATAAGAACACTCGTGAAAAATGAAAACATTGTGTGAATAAATACTTTTATTCATACAATGAATATGGAAAAAAGTTTATTGAGGAAGGAGTGAAGTTTTTTTGGCTTTCCGTCTGTGTTTTTCTTCGGGCACGTCTCGCTTCAAACACCAGCAATAGTCCGCCAGCATATTGATATCCCAGTTTCCCTGGTACCTCTCTTCCATTATTTTGATATCTTGGTGAAATCGTTCACCCTGTTCCTCACTACCCATGAGCTTTGAAAGCTTCCATCAAGTTTTCGACAACGGACTCGTATTCTGGACTTCTACGCTTGCCAAGAAAATCAGTGACAACTGATTTGAATGCCTGCCAGGCATTCTTCTCAGTTGGAGTCATTGCGTTTTCGAACTGAGTATCCTTGATCAACGTTCGAATGTGAGGACCATCAAAAACCCCAGCATTTAGTTTAGCATCAGATATATGAGGAAATTTACTCTAGAGATATCGGAATGCTGAACCCTCCTTATTCATTGATTTGATGAAATTTTTCATCAAGCCCAGCTTAATATGAAGTGGTGGGAGCAAAATTTTTGTTGGTGGTACAAGGGGCACTGAAACGACATTATGCGACCCAGGTTCAAAATTCTCTCTGGATGCCCATTCACGCTGTGCATAGTGCTTCTCATCCGCTCGGCTATCCCATTTGCAGAGGAAACATGGGTATTTCGTGTATCCCCCTTGCATTCCCAATACAAATGCCACAATCTGAAAAAAAATGAAAATATTTAAAGAATTTAGAGAATTTGTTCTATCAGATAAAAAAATCTATGCATTGGACTGTATCACTTCTGTGAGGAAGTTAAGTGTTCTTATACGCTCTCAAATAACCTTTGGAAAAACAACATAGTCAATAGCAATAGTTTACTTATGATATTAGTATTACCTACAAATCTCCACAGATCCTCCAGTTATGTTGGTCGTATACGAGAGCATCCAGTAAAATTTTCATGTTATCATAGCTCTCAGTAAGTTGCACGGAATGTGCTACAGGGACTGATGCAACCCTATTCCCAATGTTGAGAAGTACTGCTTTCAAACTTCGTTTAGACGAGTCTATAAATAGCCTCCATTCTGATGCGTTATATGGCAGGCCCAAGGATTCGATTAGCCCCTCAACATTGCAGTAGTACACTAAGGAAGAGGTATTTTCGTGCACTGCATAAACTTGCGGAATTCTTCCTCTCGTTTCCTATACCAGGAGAATGTTGTTCCCAGAGCCAGCAAGTTGTCCTCTCGAAGTTGTGAGCCCAAGATCTCGGCAGCTAATTTGGAAAGTCCTAAATCCCTGGTAAGATCATTAAGTTTGGCCTGGTTGAGAGGCCTCGGCTCATTTGAAGCGGTATTTTGAGGTATATACGACTGGGACTGGTCATTGGCATTGGTCATTGATTCATCATCAGCATCATCGAAGTCCAGGGTTTGAGGTGGGTCGGGTATTGGAATTCCAGGACCATGGGGTACAGGTCTCATAGCAGAAGGAATGTCAGGGTATACAACAATGTGTTTATTCTTCTTGTTAACTCCTGAAAATAGAAACACAGAAACATGGATATAAAACTTGCATATGAAATAGAAGAAGCATTCAGACAGTGGCGGCTCGTGAGGGAAGGCTGCGGTCTGTAAGATATGAAATAGGTCGATGGAGTCTGTATATTTTCTTTCTTTTTCGTTCATATTGTCCCTTCGGGGACAATATGAATGAAAAAGAAAGAAAATATACAATCATTGTATATGTAAATGTAACTTCTATAACAATATGTATGTGTAAATGTATTTTATATAACAATATGTATATGTAAGTGTATGATTACCATTATGGTGAATATTATGTTATATATGGTGAATATTACATTATGGTGAATATTATGTCAAGTTTCATACGGGGATTTCAAAATATTTAAGAAAAATAAATTTATAAGCCCACCTTGGAGGTTTGTCATGCAGAAATAGCAATCTGTCACGTGATCCTTTCCTTCTCTCCAAATCATGGGAATTCCAAAAGGCAAAGATTTCGCTCTGCCTTTGCTCCATCTTCTCAAAGTTTCAATGCACGTCTTGCGGCACATATGAGGGCCGAAATTTTTGTCCTGGTCCCCTAGCTTAATTCCAAAGTATGCTCTATACATTGTCTTCACAAATTTAGTGATTTGGGACTGGTTATTTGGCATGGTAACCGTCCCACATATGTAGCAGAATCTATTGGGATCATTTTTACACGCTCTATTCATTATGAAATATTTTATCTATATGCCTGAAAAGTAAAAAAAAGATATTATACAAGTGAAACAAGTGATGATAGATGTTACTGTTCCAATTCCGCTTTGACAAAATCACGAAAAATTCTATTTTACTTATGAGGCCATAGCCGGATATGAGCTGATTGAGAAAAACGGATTGCAGATTTGAAATCAGCAGGAAAAACTCTATAAGAATCACTTACAAAACCCTTGACAGCAAAATTGATGCATACCAGTGTTATCAGTCTAAATATATACTTAATATTATTATATTTATTGAGTATTTTCAACCTACTCATTTTCTGAGTTGGAAAGTCATTATATTTGTGCTGAAAAAATATATTTGGATTAATCAAACTTTACTGAGAGGAAGAATTTATCATCACTGGAATGATTATTTCTGAAGATTAACACGGTGGATACCACACGGCCCACCGGTGGGTCGTGGTACGGTTTCATTAGGTACCGTACGACCCACTGATGGGTCGTTCCTCTTGTTTATTTCATAGAATCATATCTGGCTGGTATGGCAGTGTAAACAGCCAAACACCCGGTTGGTGTCCAACGTGCTAATTAAAGGAACGAAATCGAATTTCATAATGTCAACTTTCAACCTCATACATGTCGATCTTATTCCAATTCGAACCTACGCATGCGCAATTGCGCATGCGTTTAAGATTCAAGTGAATATGAAAATTTTGTCAATATTTTAACTAACTTATATATATAATAATCAGTAGGGAAGGTCAGAAACTGGAACACCGCTCAGGCCAACGAATGCGGCCCATTGCTCTAACGCCTGTATTATTATTACCAGCATCATCCGGATTCGAACCCCCGACCTCAGTGTCTTCACTTCGCTTAAAGGGATAACTTATATATACATTTCATATTTCAAATGAAAAAACTAAACTAACGTAACCTAACCTAGCGTAATCTAATCAGACATAATGTAACCTACCTAACTGTATTTAAATTAACTTAAATCGACATGCATAAGGTCAAACTCTTCGAACATGTACGACGTACGTGTTTCGAAATTTTGGTGTCAACTTTATGAAAATCGACATAATACAGGTAGGCTTCGTTCCTGTACATCCCTGAAACATAAGTCTGGTGGTCTGATACTCTAAAACAATACAAATGAATGCAGTCTGTGAGACATACTGAAAAGGAATGTCAGTTCCTGTAAATGAAAAGTTATCGTATAGAATCAAATTATTGAAACTTAATTTAACTTAGCTTTACCCTTAGGGTATGAGTTAGGTTTGGTTTCATTCGAGTAGAACAGATTAGATTCAAAGGTTAGTCTAAGTTAAATTAAGTTTCTTGGCCATTCAACAAATTTTTTTTTAATAAATAGGTCTATCTGGATACTGACTGGGTGGACTTCTCGACCATTCATAAACAAGAAGAGAATAAAAGAACAAGCATTGAAAAATGTCTAAAATAACCGTCTTACAGCCTTAATGTTTAATTTACAGTTGCAAAGTACACCCAACAGCTGTTTTTTGTTCGCAAAAAATATTATGTTTCATTTAATCAAAGATCAACACAAATCTAAAATAACACATGTCTGTTGGATGATGCACACGCTATGCAACTACATTTGTTTATAATTTTCGTCATATTCTGAACTGCAGCTCCTTTTTGTAGGTCTGCAACAGGCAGATGCACAAACAAACTCCATGAGCTGCATTGTCGCTTGGGAACATTCGCAACTTTAGGAACGAATCCTTTGAAAAGTTTTGCGAACCTTTCAATGCAGAAATGCAGTCAACTTTTCCTACCTGGAATCATTTTTAAATTTAATATCAACGTCTTTGCTTTCTTTTCCTCTTGCAATAAAGGAGAGAATCCGGAAAAATACTTTAGTTGCAATCCGACCTTCTCGTAGACATTCGGAAACCCTTTCCTCATTGGCTGGCTTCGACCGAAGCTCCTCCTTACTTCGATGCAGTTCTGCAACATTATAAAAACATACTGAAAACCATATACATTCAGACGCTTAGTGAGTGCAAAAGATGCACAGAACCCGAAAAAAGAAATATAAATATGTAAATAGACACACACACACACACACACACACACACACACACACACACACACATATATATATATATATATATATATATATATATATATATGTGTGTGTGTGTGTGTTCGTAAATTACATCAATTGGTTCGAAATGGAATAAGGGCAAATTCGACTTATTTTTATTCGATTTACTTCGATTTTATTAACCGGATTCAGAAATGCAACGGACAATTTTCTACTTTTTGCTTAAGGAAATTTTTATAAACACTTGCTTTTAAAGAATCATTCTTTGCTTCCTTCAAAGCAGAAACACATCTTTTTTCTCCAACTGAAAAGCGTTAAAAAATATATTCAAGAACTAAATGTATTTCTATATGTTAAAGGTTCTACTCATTTCACTGCTTTTAGAAACACAGAAACATGCAGCAACATAAATTAATATGGAGATACGAATGTTATATTTTATTTTGATCGTCTATGGAATTTATCATACGAAAGTATTTTTGGATATAAATATCCACTATGAAATTAAAATGTGATCCTGAACATTAAACCACAACTAAAACAAATAGTCAAATCCCTTTATTAAAAGGTGTTAGGAAACTGCATTAATTAGCCGTCCTCTTCACTAATAATAATAATGATTAGTTTTTTTAACTTCCTTCGTAACGTAACGCAAAAGGTCATATAACCACTACCCTACCATGGAAGACCCAGAGAAGCTCCCTAATCGTTGAAATCTGAACTCCGAGTCAGGATTAAAACCTACGACTTTCAATTAAACAGCCAGAAGTTTTACCACTAGATTACCGTGGTGGGTTGTCCTTTTGGAATAAACTGCAAATCACATTGAAGATGCGAAATAGTATTCACGAAAAATTAATATTTATTAAATATTAATATAAATGGGAAATTCATCAGGTCCTTTCTGTTAGAAAATTTGACTTAATTAAAACGTTACTCAGAGGAAACATTTGTCCTCACTGGAATTGAAATGGAGATTAAGAGATATGAAAATGTAATATATTCTTCAATGTGACTCAAATTGGCTACCTGTAGCCACTTCGCTGAAATGGATTATTCCCAAGAATTAGAAACAAACTCGAATTTCATAATATCGACCTTTGACCTTATACATTTAAGAGTTTAAATATAAATTTCTAATTTCCAGATTGTAAAGTCAACTGACATACGTTGAACGATTTGAAGTTAATTCTGAAATTTTTTCTACGAAGTAAATTTGACGTTTTGCTACCAGAAAATAGACCAATTATTGATGAAACATGATCGAAAGGAATACTCATACCAGTTCATGGAAGTGAAAAATCATCGAATGACCACATTATAAAATTTAATTCAACCTAATTTAAGACGTTAGGTTAATTTTTAACCCATTAGGTTAGTCTAGGTCTGTAGGTTAGGTTAGGATATGCTAGATTATATTAAGTTTCGATAATTTGATTTCTCAACGGTTTTTCCCTTCGAATAAATAGCTCTATTCCCCTATAATGAACACTAAAGTGCTTGGAGAAACGAAAAGGCTTTCGTGGGTGGCAGTGGATAAACTGTTTGACAGTTCATATAAAAAAGAAGACATTAAAATAACAATCATAAAAAAGTACCGAAAATAGCCGTCATACAATCTTATTGTTTAATTTCCAGTTACAGAGTACATTCAGGAGCTTTTTCGTAAAAAGTATTATATTTAATGTCATCAAAGGTATTATACAAACTTTTAGAAACACAGGCCTGTTGTATGATGCATACATTACAGCTACATTTCTATATAGATCTCATAATTTTTTAAACTGCACCTAACGTTTCGTGAGTTAGCAACAGGCAGATGCCCAAAATGCATAAGCTGCATTGTCGCCTGGGAATATTGTGCAACTTTGGTAAGAATCTTTAGAAAAGTCTTGTGATCTTTTCAATACAGAAATGCAGTCAACATTTCCTACCTGAAATCCTTTTCAAAATTAATATCAACGTCTTTGCTTTCTTTACTTGCAATAAAGGAGAAAATCCAGAGAAAATATTTCAGTTACAATCCGATTCCCTCTTAGACACCCGGAAAGCCTTTCCTCATTGGCTGCTTTGGATCGAAGCTCCTCCTTACTTGGATGCAGTTCTGCGACTATAAAAAAAGCCTAAAGAAAGCCTCAAACATGCAAAGGGAATATAAAAGACTCAAAGAAAAGAAAAATATTTGCATAAATACATACAAATGAGGGATAACATAGAAATTAATAAAGAAATAGGTATATATATATATATATATAGCAATTAAATTTCCAGTAAGGTATACGTGTCTATATGAGTAACCACACAACCACATATATTCTTTTAAAATAACAAAATAAAATAAAAGCCTAAAAATAAAGTTCTTTTTATATATGGTCTTCCACCTTCCATTTTACTTCTCAAAAGGTAGTTACACGTACATACATACGAGTACATTGTAAAAAATCTCATTTCCCGAGGATTTGGGGTGAGAAGGCAGGAAACAACCTGGCTGTAAAGCACAAAAGTTAGTGAAAAGGAGAAAAGTTAAAAAGTAAATCGTGCACATCCATTTACACAAACATCCTAGTGGACCAGCGCCACCCCCACTTAAGTGGCAAAATTCCAAACCTTCTCGACTTATAAAAAATAAAAGAGACAGAGTCCCGAACTTACATACTTCTAACAAACTTCCTCCATTCCAACCGACTTGCAGCCACCTTTCGTGTATCACCCAGGTTAAGTCCACGCTTACTCATGTAATCATTTACCATTACACCCACCTTTTACTCGGCCTTCCTCTCCTTCTACTTTCGCAAACGCTCTTATACACCTTTTCGCAAACAGTTTGTAACATTCAGGCAACCTTCTGATCAAAACTATCAAGCTCTCTACAGAAGCTCTCTTTCACATTCTCACACTTACCATCACAGGGGGCATATCCAACCACTAACGTCACTTTCATTCTCGCAAACTTAAATTTCACACAGACAATCCGGGAACTGACTGACACACGAGAAGTCTCTCATCGCTTCATACAACACATCATTACAGAATCATACCTTCTTTTCTTCTCACCCTCTCGCTCGCACCCGCACTCACACACTTAACACCTCCCCATTCACACTCCACCTCCTTTTATCTTTTTCACAGAATCCCAGAACATCAAATCTTCCACCCTTAAATACCTGCACCACTTCTGCTCTCTTTTGCTCGTCATTTAATTTATCCTCCCTTACGCTCCAAGCACCCACATATGACTGGCTGCAGTTACGGGGTCGGCTCGGGCAGGAGCGGCGCCATGTCCGAGGCCATTCTTACCTTTTGTGGGAAGAGAGAAGGAAGGATAGTCCCCAACCCAATCCTTCCCCTCTCTTATCGCAGAAGATGCGGAGCTAGCTGCACCTTTCGGCGGGCGGTGGGGTCATCACATCCCTACGCCACTCAAAATGTGGTTTTATATAGATAATGAGAATAGTTAACAAACAAAACTTTGTCTATTACGTATTCAAAGGCGTAGCGAGGGGGAGGCAAGGGGGGCTCGTGCCATGGGAGCCGGTTTTTGGGGTGCGCCAAATCGCCGAGCGAGCAATTTTTTTAGCATGACATTTGCGTTTTTTACATCCACGACCGGAGGCAAGTTTGGACATGTATCATAACTCCAAACAGGTATTATATAATAGTAGTAGTAATAATAATAATAATAATAATAATAATATAATAGTGTTTTATTTCTGGTCAAAAAAAAATTAAATTAAAAATTTGATTTATTGATAAAAACTGGTACATATAGAAATAAATTAATACATAAATGCTAATATAGCAAATGTATCAAAAGAAGTGTATTAAATAAAATAGTGACAAAAATATAGAAATATGATATGTATTGCCACAAGCTTTAACCAAATGAGCCAACGGCCTAGCAGTTAACCACTGCCTTAAGTGTGCTATATAAACTATTGTGGTTGTAACAGATTGCAATGTATTCACATAGTTAGTGAATGACAAATATTTAAGTAATCACTATTATAATTTTGATGCCGAAAATTCATTTCGTTTCTGCTATCAGCGAGTAGCCTTCAAACAGAATGAGTGAAATATGTATAATTTGAGCGCACAAATAGCGATGAAAAACTCGACACCGACCAGTTTCGAACTCATTTGTTCTCATCAGGATATCACGAGCTTTAACCAATTTTGTTTGAGGATGTACAAGTACATTATTGGAAAGACTAATTGTAGGTAAATAAGATAATATATTACATTTCATTAACTAGTGTGTACTGTGTATACCTAAACTTATTATATAATTAGAAATATATTTGAGAAAAAGTTCAAATGTTGTGAACACCTCAAGATTTTTTTGATAAAAATAAAATCGAAAGATGAGGGCCAAAATTGAATCTGTGCAAAATTTGATTTTTCAAATTTTTGTTCATTACTTTGGTATACTATTTTCAAATTTTCCTGAAAGCAGTGATTTATGTAGTAAAATAAAATAGGTTAAAATAACCGATAATTTTATTAATCTACCTTGAAAATAGGTGTGTGGTGTGTGTGTGTGTGTGTGTGTGTGTGTGTGTGTGGTGTGTGTGTGTACATAAAGATTGGTTTCTAGTCATCATTGTACTGCAATAATTCTTAATCTGCATTTTCGTGAGAATTTTGTTCAACTCTTGCAAACAATCTTTTGAAAACTTCTTTGCTATCTTCAATGCAGAAATGCAGCTAACATTTTCTACCTGAAAATAGTTATATACAAAGTTAATGTTGTTCAAAGTAAAAATATAAAAATGTTACCCTTTATGCACGAGGTTTTTATTTCTCCTTTTGAGTAACAACCAATCAAAATGAAAGAAGAAAAATTTTCTTCTTCCTCATTGGTCGTGTTTAGACTTTCTCTGAGCTGAATAGAATAATCATAAGGAAATTTATTTTAAAATGCTACACTCCACCTATCGAATGCACCAAGTTTGTATTTCAACCAAATAACTATCGGAGATTCTGATTGGCTGCCTATGAAACTGAAATAAACCCACCCAGCCAATCAGAGAACGACTTTGGTTCGATATGATTATGTTTTGGTATGTGCAATGTTGGAAAAAGAAATTGCAGCCCATATGACATCTTATATATGATGATATGGAATGCAGCTCAGGTAGCAAATCTTAGATGCATTTCTGCATTGGAAAGAGATGGAAAGTTTTCAAAGAAGAGATGCAAAATTTTCTTGATTTTCCCACACACATACAAATCAGAGGAAGTCGTGACATTGCACTTCGTCTGGAGAGAAGATATCTTGCATACAAACGCTCTCTCTTCAAAGTATTTTATTTATTTATATATATATATATATATATATATATATATATATATATATATATATTTGGACACATCGGAATTTCAGATTAATACATTTTTTTTTCTACTTTTTTTTCACTCCATTGGACATTTTTTCTATAAGGTTATATTAAGAGCGTAGTTTACAACCCATTGTCCAAGGGTGATAAATGAACTGAAGGACGACATGCTAGTAGTGTGTGCTGCATCTCTAAAGAAAAGTACGCGACAGAATCTGCATATGGAAAGAACTGCATGGCATCATGCAGTTTAACCATCTATTGTAATAACAGGAAAAAAATAAGAAATAATCTCAAATCTCTATGGGCAGCACTTTTGAAATACCTTATATATATATATACAGTGTATATATATATATATATATTATATATATATATATATATATATATATTATATATATATATATTATATTATATATATATATATTATATATATATATATATATATATGAGGAGGGGCAACAAGCTTGACCTTCATGAAATGAGGAATCATCGCACGAAACATTTGAAAGGTTGAAACGTACATACTGTACAGGGTGTTTATGAAGTCCCTATCTATTTCAGTGAAAACGTAGCAAAAAGGGTAAAATTCAATAACAATATAATAGAAGGCATACATTTAATGAATACTTAAGCATATGATTCTACATGAGCACCATCATTATCTCTACAGAGTTCGAATCTGTCAGCAGCATTGCGGAACACATTTTGGAGCGTGACAGGGGTTATTTTTGTAACTGCTGTTACGATACGAGCACGTAAATCTTGCAGATCTGTAACCCTCGTTTGATAGATGTTTTATCTGATAAAGCCCCATGCAAAGAAATTCAAGGGCGTTAGGTCAGGAGATCGAGCCGCCCAGGGCCTGTTGCCTCCACGTCTGATCCATCGATTTGGAAATCGCTCATTTAGGTACTCCCGAACAATATTTGCGTAATGACAAGGTGCCCCATCTTGTTGAAAGACGACGGTGTTTAAAATGTCGTCTGAATGAAGCTGGGACATTTACGTGCTCGTATCGTAACAGCAGTTACAAAAATAACCCCTGTCACGCTCCAAAATGTACTCCGCAATGCTACTGACAGATTCGAACTCTGTAGAGATACTGATGGTGCTCATGTAGAATCATATGCTTAAGTAGTCATTAAATGTATGCCTTCTACAGGGTGATTCAAAAGTCTCCATACATAGGCAAACTAGTCACTTTATTATGCAATCACTTGTAAGTCACAAAATATACTCTATGTGGGCACCATTACACTGAATGCACATACGGATGCGTTCCCTCCAGTCATGGCAAACGCGCGTTAACAAAAAAATAAAAAATAAATAATATAATCATTCATTTATCATGACCATTTTGCCTATGTATGGAGACTTTTGACTCACCCTGTATTATATTGTTATTGAATTTTACCCTTTTTGCTACGTTTTCTCTGAAATAGATAGGGACTTTATAAACACCCTGTATATTGTGTGTGTGTGTGTGGTGTGTAGTGTGTGTACAGTATGTGTGCGTGCGTATGTTGAGTGGGGGGGAGAACATCATTTTGAACTGGAAGAATTTATGAGATGGATTACATTCCTATTTCATATCTTCATAATTGGAATTATTATCATTCCAACTCAACACTTTTATTGACAAGGAATTTTCATTTAGTTTTTTTCACCTTATTTGTAGATACGAAAAGGGTGGTGTAATTTGTATAATTCCTATTTTTTTATTTAATGATTGTTATAAACTTTGCTTTTTAAGGGCATTCAAATAACTTTGAGTAAAGGAGACAGTTTGACTCTATTGGAAGGAAAAAGATGTCAAGTATTTAAAATATTTTCTTTTGAAATAATATCGGCAGCAGAAATGAGCGAGTCCGACCCTTCAAGACTCATTTCCAATTCCAATTCCACACTCGAGTAAGACCATCGGAATCAATTTCAATTTTGATTCCATAGACAATTTTTCGATTCTGATTTCGATTCAAAACCATCGATCGAATCGGCAATCGAAATTGCTTAGCTCTGACGTCAAGATGAACGTTATTCTATTCATGTGCATTTATGTACGCATAAAATTTCTGAAAAGGTTCCACGGAATTATACAGAAATTTAAGTAAAGGAATAAAGTAGATTTCAACGAAGAAATTTAATTCATGGAATTGACAGAAGTGTATAAAAATACCTTAAATTCCTAATTTAATTCTTAATTCCAAGCATGGGTACGGGAGACGGTGCATACCAGCGATCGCGAGTTCGAAGCATTTCTAAGCCGTACATAATTAAAAGTTCTCACATACAGCATATATATATATATATATATATTATATATATATATATATAATATATATATATATATATATATATATATTAACTGCAAACAACGCAGTATAATTAATGTAAAGAACGACGCTTGTGTAGAAGAACGTTCCGCACAAGATGAGGAGGGAGAACGAGCAAATGAAAAATGAGGTACGAGTACTGACTAGTCGGGGTTCTTGGTGCAGTGGTTAGCATATCCGACCGGCAATTGGATGATCCTGGGTTCGATTCCTGGGAGGTACCTCATTTTTCATTTGCTCGTTCTCCCTCCTCATCTTGTGCGGAACGCTCTTCTACACAAGCGTCGTTCTTTACATTATATATATATATATATATATATATATATATATATATATATATATGTGTGTGTGTGTGTGTGTGTGTGTGTGTGTGTGAGCTGTATATAATTAAAAGTTCTTATATATATATAAATATATACAGTATATACAGGGTGTCCGTGCTTAAATGGCCATAAAATACATTTATAATGTTTTATTTTATTACCACTTAAGCCCTGACATCCTGTATATGTGTGTGTGTGTGTATATATATATATATATATATATATATATATATATATATATATATATATATACTGTGTATATAGATGTGTGTGTGTGTGTTTGGTTGATTGGGTTGTTTAACCTCCTTCGCAACATCTAAGGTCATATGAGGGAGGGGACCTACAGCTTTACGTGGGATCCGGACCACGGGTCGCTACGTAATCTGGAGGCAGAAGGCGGTTTCCCATCCAACTACTATCCAGACTCAATGTTACTTATAATTGCATAATATAGTGAAGAAAGGGCGTTTGTATCCAAGATATCCTCTAACTTCAGACAATCTCACGACCCTCTTCTGAGTTGTGTGTGGGAGAAAATCAAGAAAATTGTGCATCGTTCCTTTGAAAACTTTTAATTTCTTTCCACTGCAGAAGTGCATCTAAGATTCTAAGATTTGCAACCTGAGTTGCATTTAATCTCATATGTAAAGACGGTTATATGGAATGCAATTCCTTTGCTCAACACTGCGCATTTTCAAAAACATAATCATACCAAACCAACGTCATTCTCTGACTGGTTGGATGAGTTTATTTCGGTTTCAGAGACAACCAATCAGAATCTCCGATGGTTATTTGGTTGAAATATAACGTATATGCATTCATTAATATATATATTATATTATATATATATATATATATATATATATATATATATATATATATATGCATTCATTAATATATATATATATATATTTGTTAAACACAGACCGTGCATGGAACAAGGAACTCTTCTGGGAAAATTAAATCCACTATAGTCCGAATAAGTAATGGTAAATGCCAAATACCATAGTTTTTCTTTTTCATGATGCTAGCCCGACGTGGGCAATGGGTCTCTCGCATCATGAAAAAGAAAAAGAAAAACTATGGTATTTGGCATTTACCATTACTTATTCGGACTATAGTGGATTTAATTTTCCCAGAAGAGTTCCTTGTTCCATGCACGGTCTGTGTTTAACAAATAAGTTTCTCAGGGACCATTTTGAGTTTGTATATATATATATATATATATATATATATATATATATTATGGGGGGGGGGGATGAATATCATAATTAAACACATGAAATAAATAAATGATGCACACTCACAAGGAAAAGCAAAAGCGATTCTAAGGCCTTTCAGTATTCAACAGTGAAATGATGTACTGACTCAGGTCGATCCTAGAAATATGGAAATTGGCTGAATTTGTAGTTTCTATTTGGTATTTGGTATTTATCATAGTAAGTCCATATTTCCATATTTTCATATCTCTAAGATCGACCTGAAGCACCCTATATATATATATATATATATTCTCTTACACTCACTTGTTTCCTTTTGAGAACCTTGAAGTACCTACTTTTTTTAAATTCATTCGTAATTTTGAAACTTATATTTTTAGAATAGAGATAAGTAAGCCAATGAGAGGCGCGCTTTGATTTAATCTTGGGGTTTCAGACAATCAAATTTTGGAACAATAAAACTTTCTGGTTATTCGTCGTTGCTGGATAAAAACCGTCGGAAATCATTTAAAAAAAAATGCTTTGCTTTCGATGCTTTGGAAAAACACCTCAAGCAGCAGTTGTTGGGTTCATTTCCGCGTTCAGAAAAGGTTGAAAGATTTTGTGCAAGCCAGCGCTAGTAGCTCAATGCGTAACTCCGCCTTTGATGGGTCGCATTATTCTGGCTTGAGTGCTATGCCAGTGTCTGGCCCTCCTGACTGATTATTATGTGGAAATCTTAATTTTTTCTCATACTTTCATATATAATTTGAGAAGGAATTGAAAATTATATGAAAAATGTTAAGAATTTAGTTACTTTCAAATACAAATATTCCACATGTTCAAACATTTCGAACATTTTGGCTCTCTTCTTCCATGGGGAGGGGCCCGCTTTTGCGGGCACTCGCCCTAGGCCACTCCTGCTTGAATAAAAAAAATGTTCTATTATAAACGATACAACTTTTGTATAGTCTATTTTAGGCATATTTCAAACCAAGACATCTCTGCGTTTTCTATACGTTCATTTTACAGACAATAACACAAACTTAACTAATTATACGAAACAGTTTAAAATTTCACTCAAAAATGCACTTATAATATTTTAGTGCTGTTGCTTTTCGATGACTGTGAATAAAGTACGTCACTCGAGTTATTGATGTAAGGCAAAATTTTGTTAATTCTAATAAATCATATAGACCAATTTAATGAAATATTGCCTTTTTAATGATTATTAATACTTTTGTTTAGAGTTCTATGAATATAGAAAAATTATTGGGATTCACTGATCTATCACGAACCTGACTATCAGTGATCTTTTACTTTGCACTGCTCTAGGAAGACTGCAAAGTGCTTGTGCATACATTGCATTCTTATGCAGTGCATTCCAGTTGCCACTTCGAATTTCCTAATTTGATTGGCACAAGTGCAGCTGCAAAATTGCAGGTGCTTTGCAATGCTCGCAGATGCATCAGATTTAGGAGAGTCTCTACCATGAGAAAGGTGCATCTCATCCCTTCCCGCAAGGCGATCAAAAAAAGATGAAAAGCAATTTCAGCTCAAGTTTCATAGAGTGATTTTTCATTAGTTTGCATCGATCATTTATAAAAGAATTCATTTTAATCACAAATATTTTATGTGAATTACACTTTCAAATACTTCTTTTTCTTCAGATGCGAATCGAATGCGTGAGAGTGCA
>JAJOZX010006601.1:210000-255314 GCA_023014485.1 Bathynomus jamesi
CTAGATAAGGTTTCACATTCTTGTCTGATGAATTAATTTTTGGTGAGTCGAAGAACGGATTTTGCACGGAAACAGTACTCATTCCACGGACCGGTGTTGTGCAAGGATCTCAAGATGCATTACTGCTCGAAGTAAATACATTTAATTCTGAATTAATACGTATGAGGAACATGGTTCATTTCATTCATTTGTTTAAATGAAGCACAATGAATGAGATAAAGTAGAATTCGGTGCAGCTCCATTTCAATCTCTTACATTTCCTTTCAAGTCATTCTACGCCTCGTTGATTCAGTCGTCTTACATAGTGTACAGTGTATGTATCACGATATTTCGTCTCCTCTGGGTTAGGTTAGATCACACTAGGCTAGGTTAAGTTAACATACTATAGGTTGAGCATGTTTACAATCATATACCAGAGTATATTACAAAATCTGGGTACGCTTGTATTTTATCACAGTTACCCAAACAAATCTGACATTATTTTAAATGAGAAAGAAAATAAAATTTTAAGAGGATACTTATGTAAATCAATCAACCCTATATTATATGGAAATAGGAATAGAATGTAAAAAACTCTCACTCTCATAGTAGAGCTAGTAATAATAGGAGTAAATAATAAATAGGACTAAAACTAAGGAAGAGTACAAGTAATAATAAAAAATAAGAACAAAAATAGAACCAATAATAAAAATTCAAGTAATGAAGATACCACTACAGGGGGCGGATCCAGGAATTTAAGCAGAGGGGGGTTCCAGTCTTGGTGGGGCTCGTTACTGATATGTCCTCGGCCTTCGGCCGAGGACGCGCGAGCGAAGCGAGCGCGAGGGGGGGTGTCCCCCCGTCGGTAGGAAATTTTCATATTTGAAGATAGCTTTAGATGGATTTGAAGTACATTCCCGTTATCAAAATCCTGCTTGTTCGCACACCCAGGCCAGGTCTGAAATGTCTCAGGATCGGACATAAACTTTTTTTTCTTTATTCTTTTTAAAGAAATTAATTTTGTGGCAACCGGGATACATGTACCTTAAGCCATTTTAAGTCTTCAGGTCTTATTTTTCATATATAGGAGCAAACAAACGCAATCGAAAAATCGTTGGTCACCGTGAGCAGGGGGGTGTCCGGACCCCCTCGACCCCCCCCCCCCCCTGGATCCGCGCCTGCACTAATGATGTTAAGTAAAGCCATAGACAAACATCCTCATTTTATGAAACTCATAGTTTAGAAGACATAAATGGGGTTCAAGCATAATTTGGGGGTCAGAGAAGCCGCAACCGACTCGCCAACACGTGAATGTGTGGTGTCTCCTAACATCTTCTTTCATCATTGGTCCTTTTTTCTTTGAGAGAAAAGCTGTCACTGCTGAAAATTACCTAAACATGTTAGAAATGTTTTTGGTGTCTCAACTACTCCAAAAACGTAAGTTACGTTCAACTTACTTGCAACAAGATGGCGCCCCTCCATTCTCACGGCCTGTTCGTGAATTCCTTGATTCAGCCTTCCTCAACAAATGGATCGGCCATGGTGGACCCATGCTTGGCTCCAAAAAGATCCCCGGACCTGACTCCGTGTGACTATTTTTTTGTGGAGTTTCATCAAGGACAGAGTTTATGCCACATGCCCAAAGTCCTTGGATGAGCTACGATATCGCATCACTAATGCCATTCAGGGCATATCCCGTGCCATCTGTGCAAACGTTATGGACAATTTCGTTTAACGCCTCCAGAGTCCAGACGTGTACTAAAGAGAAGGTGGACATGTTGAGTGCTAAACAAAGCTTCAAACATTACTGTAACTGTTCCATATAAGTTTCAACTGGAAAGTTGTTTATGCTTGTTGTATTTAATAAATAAAAATGGGTACCTATTTAAGGTACCTATGTAATGATAGTCTAATTACAATTCAAACTGAGAAGTTTGGCAGAAATAGTCCAGATCTGGTGCGTCACATTTCAAGCTAAAATATTATTATTAGGTTCAGATTAGGGTTGCCAGATTTTTCAAATGCCCATGCGGGACAATTTTTTTTTTTTTTTTTTTTTTAAGACCAAATTTTTTTCAAATTGAAACTAGATTTCTTCACCGGTTACAACAAACAAAATTAGAAAAATTTATTAAAATAATGCTTAACAATTAAACATCGTGAATAATATTGAAATTATTACACAATACTGAAATATCGTAAATAATATTGAAATTATCATAGCATATTAAATATTGTAGTATACATCGCTTTACTAATTATATTATGACGTGTCAATATGTTTCTGAACTTTTAATCTTCAAAATTTTAGCTCCATCTTCTGACTTCAAGTATAACTGAAATTCCTTGCAAGTCATAGAAAAATTTTCTTTAATCACGAGTTCTGATTCTAAGTTTTCGTTGAGCAACCGATTTCTCTCTTTCCTCCAGTTGGTTGTCATCAAGCTGAAAATTCTTTCAGACACAACGTTCGAATGAGGAATGGAAAATATATGCTCCAGAATTTTTGCAAGTTTTGGAGATGGAAAGGTCTTGAAAAAAAGCACCCATCGTTGATCCAGAGGTAACGACTTATCGCTATTGTTCAGTTCTACAATGAATCTTTTTAAAAAGATGAATTCGTTGAAAAGTAGATCACCATTCACTTCAATTTGGAAGAGCTGAACGAGTGCCACAATTTCTTCAAATTTTGGAACTTTCTTCAAATTTAAGCAGCTTATGGCTTGAAGTTTTCATCCTCGAAGTGGAACCATTTCTCCAAACTCATCATCAAAAAACATTTTTAGAGTGGGAGGCACACTCTGTCGGCTTAAAAAATAAGCTTTAACGGGCTCAAAAGAAGACAACAATCTTTCTATTGCTGGCAATGTGTGCCATGTGCCATGTCCACATGGCGCAACAATTCAGACCAATCGGTCTCCAACCAGTTGAAAAATTCCTTTAGTTCGGCGGTTTTTTTAGTGGAAGAGCTGAACTCGTTGTAAATTTTCATGATGATTGCCTCTATATCATACTTTAGGCAGTTACACACTGTTTTAATAGCATTGTGTATTTTGTGCAAGTTACAACCAGCTTTGACGAGGTGTTGATTATGGCTCTGCAATGCTGTGGAGACCTATTTTTACTCTTATAGTTTATATTGGCATTATCTGCTCCATAAGCCACTACTTGCTTGAGCGACAATCTATTTGTTTCTAACCTTTGCCGAACTGCTGCAAAAACTGTGACTGAGTCCTCGGAATCCAAAGAAAAGAACGATAATAAGGACGTCCTGATTCCTTGTGAAGTATCAAAATATCGTAGAACTAACGGGAAGGATTTTATGTTTCCTTTGTTGGGAGCATCAGTCCAAAGAGAAAATGCATGATTACCACTCAAGGATTAACTACAAGCAGTGGTGTAGTCCGGGGGTAACGCAAGGTAACGGCGTTACCCCACTGGTTTTATTTTACTTTTAGCGATACCCTACTGGTTTTATTTTACTTTATATTTTTTATATTTTTTGCTGTTTCTACTGAACATTTTTGTAATACATACTCTTTCTAACTATATTTCTTTCCTAACCCCTTCAATTTCAACGTGTTTTTGGGAATGAACATAAAATGTAAAAACGCTGTAGAATTTTATAGAAACGCTATATAAGAAAAATTGTTGTTGCGTTACCCCACTGAAGAAATTACGACTACACCACTGAGTACAAGCTCCTTAGAGTGTGAAGCCAAAACGTTGGTGATGATCGATGACAGCTTTGTCCGTCCACAATAAAATTTAACAGCAATTTTGGAATCTTTAAACATACCTTTAAACAAACTGCTCCCGCATCCAGCTGAGTTGTAACTATGTGCATGATAAACGGCGTGGTAGCAGTAAGATGCTTCAGCGAGAGCCACTTCATTTTCATCTTGGGAATCCTTTTTCACAAAAAAATCAGTGTGTTCGTGAGCTTGCCGATGCCGTCACATTTTCAATGTGTGCTTTGGACTTCGTGTGTCGCATTATATGATTTTCACCACCATGACTTGTTGTAAACGAGTAATTGTTACAGATCTTGCATTTTGCAGTGAACTGATCTCTACCAGGCTGAATCCAATCGAAAGTTTTTGTCTAATCCTTGTTGAAAGTCACTAGACGTTTTTGGTTTTCAGGAGGAGTCTCTGAACTAGCCATTTTGCTAGGGGAAAAATTGTAAACAATATTATTATTATTATAATAATAATAAATAAAAAAAATGATTGTAAATAATTAATTACAAAAAATAGTCTAAATCTTATAAATAAAATCAAGCGTGTGTGTGTGTGTTCCTCTTTCATGCAAAAACTTCCACGCAAATGCAGCAATTTACACCTGAACGATTTCTTATAAAAAGTAGACATACTTACAGATTTTATTTGAATTACACAATCACAAGTTGTACGGTCAAGCAATCGCAGGATTCACACTAATTCAAAGCTTACAATATAACTACAGCCGAAAAACTGCCAACTCGTGGCCAAACACAACATTTTATAAGCGTTATGTAATTTCTAGGATGTTCTAGAACATTCCACATTATAGAATTCTACAGGATCCTACATAATTCTAGAAAATTCTAAATCAATTCATTCCGAAAAAATTTGCTTAAAAAATATTTTTTGCGTGACATTTTGAATACAAAGCTTGACGCTGGATTTTTGGATCAAATGCGGGACGTCTGGCAACCCTGGTTCAGATCTGGTGTAGTAATTTCTTAGGCTAATAATATTATTAGATAGAGTATTTGCCTCACTTTTTCCTGTTTTCCTTAGAATTTTAAATCACTTCATTAATAG
Organism: Bathynomus jamesi; assembly: GCA_023014485.1. Taxonomy (NCBI): domain Eukaryota; kingdom Metazoa; phylum Arthropoda; class Malacostraca; order Isopoda; family Cirolanidae; genus Bathynomus; species Bathynomus jamesi. The sequence goes on from JAJOZX010006601.1 coordinate 214,788, forward strand.
TATGGAGTCACTTTACTCCTCTTTTAAGAATCTGTGCATCAGTTCTGCCAAACTTCTCATACTGGATTACAATATGATTCGAAATGTTGTATGTCGTCTGATACAAAAATCTTGATAAACTTTAGAGACTGTTTCATGCCAGAATTCGAGTATACTTCCAAGTTATACTAGACCATGTATTTATGCGATGTGTCAAGAAGGTTAATGTATTACTGCCACATTGTCGTTTATAACAGATACTTCCTACTATTTAATTAATATTGTATGTCAAATAATATTATTAAATTCTTTTTTCCTTCCATTTTCATCTGTTTTAATTGTTTTTAGTAACTTTGAATTAAAACCAGATTTGGGTCAAATTTACAAGTATTTTGTTGTTTCACTTCAAAAGTGAAATTCGTCTCAGTTTCGCGTAAAAACACTGATAAAAGAATATATATTTTCCATCTCTTTAACATCTTAATCAAGAAATTAGTTATAAATGTTAAAACATTTTCATTACTTCTTACCAAGAAATTAGAGGCGGGGCCACCAGCTTGACCTCCGTGTGAAGAGAGACCAACGCACGAAACAACATAAGTTAAGGTAAGGTAAGAAATGGTAATATTTTGCACCAACTTTTTTTTAGGATATTTATCTCCTGCCAAAAAGGATTATTATTATTATTATTATTATTATCCTCATTGTATCGTGTTCAGTGTTCACCCATGCAGTACTCTCATTCTTCAGTAAGTGTAACTTCCACGTCTCGTAAAGATTTAGTAGGTTACTACCTACATAAAAAGTGAAGACTGTCTACGGGAGTAACTGGAGTACGGGAGAAACTGGACTACGGGAGTAAATGGAGTACGGGAGAAACTGGGCTACGGTAGTAAATGGAGTACGAGTACATACAGTATATATGCTCGCACTCTAGAAGTACGTTTGAAGTCACAACTACGCACCATTACGGAACTAAAAATGAACATTCGAAAGGAGTGTGCCAAGTGCCAACGTCTCTACTAGAATGTCGCGCACTGTTCATAATAGTTTATGTAAAAGAACTACTATATGTAAATGGCTTCAATGTGTGCAGTTTCAACATTTACTGGATTAATAAACAGTCCACATTCTGTGTGTGTGTCCTCTCTCTCTCTCTCTCTCTCTCTCTCTCTCTCTCTCTCTATATATATATATATATATATATATATATATATATAGGGTGGGTAAAAAGAAAGTGACCCCTTAGAGGTAAACTGTCGTATTAAAAAAAGTAAGGGGACTTCAGAACGAAACACTGGATTTTATCGAACCCAATATGTAGCCGGCTAGTAGCCCCGATCTTTCACCACTAAATTATGGTGTTTGGGAAGCCCTGAAGTCCAAAGTTTACATCCCTGGTACCAATATATGAGACACAGATGAACTACGCGAAAGAATTCTGCTCGGCTGGGAGAAGGTGTCTCAACGATATGTAAACAGGTGTATTGATCAGTGGCGTCCACGTTTGGAGGCCTGCGTTGAGCAGGACGGGGTAGACATCAAGCAACTTCTCAATTAAGAAGAACAACATGCTAAGGTAAGCATGTATGAAGTTTGGGAACTCTAGTCCCCTTACTTTTTTTTAATATGACAGTTTACCTCTAAGGAGTCACTTTTTTACCCACCCTGTATATATATATATATATATATATATATATAGTGGTGGTTAGCATCGCTGACTACGAATCCACTGGCCCCAGATTCGATTCCTGGTGACGGCAGGCGGCGCGCAGTAAACCCAGCTGTTCATCTTTCCATACAATAAAAATTGGTTGGTAGATAAATGGCTACCTTTGGGTAGCCTAGTGGTTAAGACGCTGGGCTGCTGGTCAGGAGGTCGTGAGATTGAGTCCAGACGAGGACTTTGTAATTTCTGACCACCTGTGGTGGGTCGTGGTTTGGATTCCACGTTAAGCTGTAGGTGGAACAATAAATATGACCTTCGTCAGAATGAACATTTGGAGCAAAGGCAAAATCAAGGTTAACCAATATATATTATATAACCTTGATTTTACTTCCGCCCAAATTGTTCGACCCCCCTCCTTGACAGGAAAGGTTCATTTTTGTAACCATAGTTATAACTTATGATGTGATATTATACTCTATAACTTACAGTAATTTTGCAAACAAACACTTGCATTTTTTCTTTTAACTTCACAAAGTACTCTAAACTACTCTAAACTTAACTACTCTAAACCTCCTCCGCAATGACTAGGTCGTTGCACCAAAAGGTCCGCCTTTCTACAATTTCGACTCCTCCCCTTGGGAACTCCTCACTACAGGACTATATATATATATATATATATATATATATATATATATATATATATATATATATATACACAGTATATATATACATTTTCAACTGCAAAGAACACGCCTTATAATTAACGTAAAGAACGACGCTTGTATAGAAGACATTCCGCGCAAGATGAGGAGGGAGAACGAACAAATGAAAAAATGAGGTAACCACCCGGGAATCGAACCCGGGATCTCCCGATTGCCGGTCAGATATGATAACCATTACACCATGGGCCTCACTCGATCAGAAGTCGTAATTCTCCTACATACGCGCAGAAACCAATGCCCCGAGGGGGGCACCTCCCGCATGCCGCACATATATACATTTTCAACTGCAAAGAACACGCAGTATAATTAACGTAAAGAACGACGCTTGTATAGAAGACATTCCGCGCAAGATGAGGAGGGAGAACGAACAAATGAGGTAACACCCGGGAATCGAACCTGGGATCTTCCGATTGCCGGTCAGATATGATAACCATTACACCATGGGCCTCACTCGATCAGAAGTCGTAATTCTCCTACATACGCGCAGATCGAGTGAGGCCCATGGTGTAATGGTTATCATATCTGACCGGCAATCGGAAGATCCAGGGTTCGATTCCCGGGTGGTTACCTCATTTTTTCATTTATTCGTTCTCCCTCCTCATCTTGCGCGGAATGTCTTCTATACAAGCGTCGTTCTTTACGTTAATTATACTGCGTGTTCTTTGCAGTTGAAAATGTATATATATGTGCGGCATGCGGAGGGTGCCCCCCTCGGGGCATTGGTTTCTGCGCGTATGTAGGAGAATTACGACTTCTGATCGAGTGAGGCCCATGGTGTAATGGTTATCATATCTGACCGACAATCGGAAGGTCCCGGGTTCGATTCCCGGGTGGTTACCTCATTTGTTCGTTCTCCCTCCTCATTTTGCGCGGAATGTCTTCTATACAAGCGTCGTTCTTTACGGTGATATATATATATATATATATATGTTTAATTTACCCAAGTTGCCTTTCAAAACTTCATTTTCTATTTAAATTTCTTCAAGATTTTGTATGGGTATCTCCGTATCTGTAATAAAATATGTAAATACCCACGTTTTCAACTTTTCTAATGTACAGAGTACAGTACATTGTACATAGTACTTGTTAATTGGCAGCTCTAAAAGAAGGGTATGAAATTATAAATAAAGATGTCTTACACATTTTCAAAGTAAAATAATTATTTATTCATTTTTATTCATTTTTAGCATCTTTTTTACTAAAATTTTAAAATACCAGAAATGTAATCGCCAAAATATAATTTCCTATTTAATTAATGTACTAGACTGTAGCGTAGCCTAACCTATATTGACTTAACCTAACCTGTATGTTAATTTAGCCTAACCGTAATCTAACTTAACACAGAAGACACGAAATGTCATACCTATACTGAAGTCAATGTAAGACGAGTGAATCAGGTCTACAGTATGAAATGATGTGGAAAAGGTTGAAATGAACCTACACCGAATTTTACTATCTCATTCATTGTACGTCATTTGAACAAATGAATGAGGTGAACCATGCTCATCAAATTCATTAACACAGAATAAATGCAAAACTCTTGAAGAAGTGTCAGGGAACATCCCTTATGTCATAATAAGATAATTTTGTAATAAGTATGTCATGAGAGATTGTATAGAAGGCTTTCGAGAAGTCCATTAACAGGAGAACAGAAGACCCTCTAGTTAACAGTCCCAACCTTTTTTTGCTGCGACCCTAAATTGGCAAGCAACAGGACCTCCTGACCCTCAGGCTTATAAAATTTAAATGTGTATATAAATATAAATTAAATTAAGAAATAGTGAATATAGTGACCCTTCGCGACCCTGCTTGAGGACCCCCGCGACCCGAGGTTGGGAATCACTGCTCTATTATTAAGGTTTTTTATTTGTCTAATACGATTGAAACTGCGTCGTTTGTAACTTTATGATCCTCCCTAAAACCAAACTGGTATTTTAGATATAAAGTTATTGCATCACCTGAAGATCAAGGCCCCAGCCTTCTTTAGTTAGCCTTATAAGGCTAACTAACGAAAATATTACGACTTAACCTAACCACTCGTTAGGTCAACTCTACACCCTTGACGATTGGTTAGGTTAGGTCGTGATATTTTCGTTAGTTAGCCTTATTAAGGCTAACTAAAGAAGGCTGGGGGCCCTGATCTTCAGGTGATCCAAGTTATTTTCTTCAAAGTATTTTGAGAGTTGCATGTACACGTTTTTAAAAAATCTTTCCTAATGTAAGTAAAATAGATATTGGTCGATAATTAGGAGGTAGTAATTAAAATGTTTTAAATCAAAATTTAAAATTTTTAAAAAGCAAATTTAAAAAAAAAAATTAAAAAGTGGTTCTTATATACTAAATATCTTATATACTAAATGACAATTTTTATTTTCAGTTCTCTATAGGCTTATATTTCCTATTTAATTCTAATATGAATAATTATATGATATATTAATTATTACACACCCCAAACACAAATAATGACTACAATTCTTGTATTATAGCTATTATTGTTATTATTATTTATATTTCTCTTACAGCTGAGTCTTACTGGTCTCTTACATTAAAATACTGAGGCTTATCTTTCTTAACCTCCATATAGGCCCTGTAAAAATAAACTTCAGAGGAATGAAAATGATCATAGCGTGAGGAATTGGGGGTAAGTGAGGATAAATGGGGTAAGAGAGTGGGAGGGATTGGGGGAGTAATAAGTTGCATGAGAGGTGAATGCGCTGGTGCCACATATCCATCCACTCACGGTCTACTTATAACTTTTTTCAAGTTCTTGATTTTCTCGTCATTAGTGACTTTTCATTAATCTTTTCGACAATTAAATTTCAGGGAATTATATGCAAACATATCAGTTTTTATATAAAAAGTTAGCCTCGTTATATAAAAAATTATGGATTTTATGAATATGACCTCGGTTATATATATATATTCTAATGTTGTATGCAAGGTGCTCTTTATTAATACTGAATTTTAGAGACAATACTTTCCAAATCAAGTGCTTTTAATCACTCATGTTCCGCCTGAGTAGCTTCAGAATTAGATTTTTAAATAAACTTGTGCATGATAAGATCAGTACAGCTCTTATAATTCATATTTATAATTAATTATATGACTTCAAGTAATATATACTTTTAAAATATAATAATTAATCACTCATATCCTGAGTCTGAACTGCATAAACCACACTACAGACTATGCAAACTGCAAAGGATATGTACTGTATGACACATTTCTCATAATAATGGCGTAAATATTTAATAGTGTTTAAATTAAGGTCATAAATTTAACTTTTTATACATAGTTTATTACCTCATTTCTCTGTTAAAAAATTCATCATATAATACATAGCAATCTATGTTTTAGGAAAGATAAACGTTTTGTATATAGTCGAATTTTATTACATCAAAATATGTTTTTTTTGGTAGGTTACACACTCTTTCCTCCTTTTTGTTTTTCTATAATGTTTCCTAATAATAAAAAGGTTTAAAGAGGAATTAGATCCGTTAAAAAAACAACTCAGAAACAATATACAGTCAATCCAAACTTGCAGTAAAGAGGGTATTTTAATGTCCTGTTTTCATCTGTTGTTAGTTGTGATGACGAGCTGCGTATGGAGACAAGGCAACAGAGCGTCATAAGCGTAAGTGGAGAGTTTTCTTTTCCCGCCACTCCTCCAGGAAAGTGCGCGCTCTTTCGACAGCGTCGCATAAGCCAAGGAGATGTGTTGTTTGAAGACTAAATTCCCTTTCATTTTCGCTGTATAACTCAGTTCTACGCCTCATTACAAGAATAAGTTATTTTTTTAATAGTAATACATTTCCGCATATTATGAGACCATATTTAAAGACAATTAAAAATTCTACCCTTCTGATTAAAAATTTTATATTTAAGTTAATTAGGGATCAGATTGTATTTGCAATTTCTGAATTGAATGTGTGGATGATGCATTACTGTTATAATTCCTTTGGAGTAAGAAATGATCATAGGTCTTAATAATGATCACAGAACTTAACTAAACAAACTCAACAAGCAAGCTAAATAAAGGGGCAGAGACGTAATTTAAAGAGTGTTGCATATTCTTTATGTTTCGTCAATTTGCAATCGTCGTTAATAGACTATGTTACTTCAAGGGCACCTTAAGCCAGCTGAGCTACAAAGCATATAGCTATTGCGAAAACACAATATCAGCAGTATAAAGTTGTTCCCATTGTGTTAAACAGAGAGCTTAGGGCATATTATTTATTTAGTTTTCACCTGAAAATTAAATACACTCCAGGAAATGCTCTATAATAAACACAATCTGACGTCTTCCTATAAGGAAAAGGCAAAAACAAAAGAATTCGGAATAAACTTTTAATAACCACACGTCAATACAGACTTCGAACTTAGTGTGAACTGGCTGAGAATTGGAGATTTAGGAATTATCTACGAAGTGATTCCGATTGTAAATTGTAAATAAGCATCTCTCCACTACACTCAAAATAATTTTTAGGAACAAACTGGCATCTCTGTATTAGAACAACATAGTGTTGCCATACCATATGAACTAAGTGCCTTTTTAATTAGAAAAATTGAATTTATTTGTTTACAAGTCATACGCAGACAACGCCAGTTTACACTTTGCAGTCATGTCCTCAGGCTTAGTTAATATAATGAGGAAAATTAAGGGAAGTTACATGAGTCCGTTTAAAGTCCTAATATAGGGTTCATCCTTAGACCCTTAGGATATAAGCGTACCTATTAGATGGACGTGGGTCTTACGTAGGAAGCCTAGTATTTACACTTATAAACATTAAGAGTGTATAATTTAATGTTAATGATAATTGTTATTGGCGGACGATAAATCCCATAAAAAGTACAATACACGTATTCATAAATAAATAACGATATGATTAATTATTGAATCACGAATTTAAAAACAAAATTACAAAAGGGTATTAAGAAAAATTAACTTTTAAAACAACAAAGTATAAAATAAAGGAAATAAATGATAGTGGGAATCAATCATAAACAATGGAGCCAAAAACATCAGAAGACTATCATTGTAAAGTTTAAATAATTCATTATTGATACATCAAATCCCCGATATTAATTTAATTGGTTCATACATACACCCACCCACACACACACACATATATATATATATATATATATATATATATATATATTGAAACTGAATTAAAGTGAATAATTTACTGGCAAAAGAAAACAAAATAGCTAATTAATAGCCTGTTGCATAATTAAGACGTAATATACTGTGTATGTATATATATGTGTGTATATATAAATAATTTTCGTGTGTGTGTGTGTTACATAAGCTCTCATTCCTTTAGGCCATAATTAACCTATAACTAGCCCAGATAGAGTAAATCGTAAAAATCTTGGAACTATTCCTTTAATTATAATAATTATATTTGTCAAGGGAGCGTGTTTCATTTCAGAATTAAAATAGTTAGAGGGAATTCGCTATCACAGGAAATTCGAAATGATTCTCCTAAAAACTAACTAATGAACTACATTTTCTTTTAACTAGAGATATAATTTGTTCATTAATTAATACAAAACTTTCTGAGTAAGATAAACGTGAAGGCAGAGATTGTTTAGCAGGCTTTATTTATTTGGCACTGAAACAAGAAAAGTACAGACAGTTTTGCATTTTTATTAAATGTGAAGTATAATAGGCTTAGTTTCCTTTATATATATATATATATATATATATATATATATATATATAATATACACACTTTTAGTTGTTTACTGTCTACGAATTCTTACATTATATAAAACTGCTGCATAAATTATTCAAACCTACGCACTAAGTAGGCGTAGTAAACTAAATCCAAATATATGGTGTTTATATTGGCTATCATTGCCCAATATATATATACACAGTATATATACCTAATAGAGACAGAGATGGAAAAAATACATAGCCAATATTCTGTATACTTTGTGTACGTACGTACAAACTAATGAACGAACAAACGACGAAAAATGTCCGTGTCTGTCATTCCCACTCACTTAACCGTCCTTGGCCGTCTAAATGCAAGTTATGATCAACAGCAGCACATAAATCTGAGAGTTGGGTCAAACATTTTTGCTCCTTCGATTCTATTTGGCTCCAGATTCTCGCCACTTTATATTATCACATCATTGCGATTTTAAGGATTTAATTTATTAATATATAAAAAATTAATACTATTTACATAATGAAATATTTATTTTAAGCTAAAAGATGTCTCTCAAAGACTTGATAGATCGAGGCTAGTCTATGTGTTGCCAGATTCATCTAATAAAATTTAAAAAATTGTTAATCCAGAAAATTATTTCCTGAATACAAACATTAGATTGTGTTTTAAACAGAAAGACACTGAAATTTTAATGTTTCGTAAATTAAAATGAATAATTATAAAAGCTTTATTATTATAGGTTAAGTATGTCCTATAAATATTGACGTTTTCTATAGTTGCCCTTGAAAGAGAAAATGTACATTTACTATAATAATTACTATAATTACTATAAACAGGGTGCTAACTTTTTTTTAACTTCATACAGTAACTAAAACTTTAAAAATAGTTCATGCAATGTATATATCAATCATAATAATAATAATAATAATAGTAACAAAATTTTTATAATACTATACTAGAAAATACACCGATCGTAGCCCAATGTGTAGTTGGACCGAAATGCGCCAGAACGGAGCATGAGCAAAGCAAGAATTAGTAAGGCACTGTGGCGCGAATAATTATAATAATTATGACTACTGGAAAAGTAGTACAGTTATGAATTTAAATTTAGTTTTGTTTATTCTTCTTGTTGAAACAATATTCTTAATTTAACGTTTATTCAAGGCATTAATTTTGTAGTGTTTTATATATATATATATATATATATATATATATATATATAGAGAGAGAGAGAGAGAGAGAGAGAGAGAGAGAGAGAGGTTAACCTTGGTTTTGCTTTCGTCCGAATTGTTCATTCTTACGAAAGTCACGCTTGTTCCTTCACCTACTCTCAAACACACCACACTTCTCCCTCTATTATTCACTACACACACATAGCTCTCTCCTTTTCATATAGGGGGGAGAATTTTTGGGGGGTGCTCGCCCTTGCCCCCTCCTTCCAACATAAAAAAGTCATACAGTTTAACGTGGAATCCGAACCCATCACCCACCACGGGTGGTCAGAAATTACAAAGTTCAGAAATTACAAAGTCCTCGCCCGGATTTATCTACCACCCAGTTTTATTGTATGGAAGAAGAAACAACTGGGTTTGCTGTGCTCCGTCTGCCGTCACTGGGAATCGAACCTGAGGCCATTGGACTCGTAGTCAGCTATATATATATATATATATATATATTAGTGGTGGACCGGATATCCGCATCCGCATACTTTTTAGCATCCGCATCCGCACTTCTAACTGCGGATGTTATGCGGATATTACCTCTAATAAATTATGCAATTTACAATTAAATTAGCTTATAAAGTAGCTTATAAGGCCCAGTCATGCACATTTCACGTAAAGTATTAATTATTAATGAACAAACAAATATATAAACCTCAAAATATAAATACGTGGTAACACAGAAAATTGAATCAAACTTGTTTCATTGAATTTTCTGTGGCTGAAACTCTTGAAAAAGTTATTATTTTTATCATAATGAAAATATTAATATTAATTTTAATTCTTATGCATTGCCTGCCATAATAGTAATATCACGAAATTTGAAAAATTATGTCATATATTCATAATTCTATATTATATTGATAGATTAACTAAATATCCGCATCCGCGGATATCGAAATTAAAAATCCGCATCCACAGATGCTGAAAAACTGACATCCGCTCCACCACTAATATATATTTTATCCTGCCAGAATAAAATGAAGACCCTCCTAAAGCAAAAGAATGAATATGTGGCACCGTTCCTTTGAAACATGATATTCTCTCGGTGAAGTTTCCATTTCGAAACAAAGGCAGGAGGTTCTTTTCTTAGATGGCTATGTAATCTTGTGAATTATGACATCCATCTACGAACACAGGGTCAGTGTTTCAGAGTGCCAAATATATATATATATATACATATATCAGGTGTCCCCCAACCCTGCCAAAATGTCGCTATTTCTAAAGAAATGTTCTAAGCTAAAAGAAAAAGTAATCTAGACACAAAGACAAACGCAATAGGTTCATAAAATATAGGAATTTATTACCTTTAATTAAACAACACGTTCAGTGTAATCGCTAGTTTTTCCTAACACAATATTTAACCTCACACAAATGTTTGACATAAGTTTTTAGAAATAGCTCAGCTGGGATGTTGTTGATTACCTCATAGACTTTGGTCTTTAGGTCTTTAAGTGTCTTAGGCTTGGTGGAATAGATTCTGTCTTTTATGTAACCCTAAAGAAAATAGTTACGGGGTGTGGAGTCAGGTGAGTACGGGGTCCATTCCATTGGCACATGAAGGGAGATCAGTCGCCCGGGAAAATGCTTTCTCTAAAAGTTGCGAGTTTCACAAGCAGTGAATGGAGGTGCTCCATCCTCCATTCCTCCATCCTCCTGAAGACTGAAGACTAAAGACTTAGCTTTCTTTAAAGACTATAGGCAAGTAATGCCTTCTATAATAATATAGAAAGGAGGCAAGGAAAGGAATTTCCGGTGGTCTGTTGCCACAAGCAGTTCCTCTTCAGAGACCGAAAGGAAAGATGTAAATGGAATTAACATCTGGGAAAGAAGCTGTGTCCGGAAGAGAAGGGGGAATGCCGTGGTGAAAAAAATGAGGTGGGGTCAGTGGAACGTGAGGAAGGTACTCGGCGAAAGATCTACAAGGAATAATGTTGGGGCAGGGTAGGAACGCAGAGCAGATGGGGGAGGGGGTTGTAATGTGTGGGGTCAGGGGAACTTTATGAGTTCGCGAATGGTGCCCATAAATCGTCGCATGGCGGTTCTCCTCGATGAATGCGCTCCTTCCGAAGGAGAAGAAAAAGGCATCGTTCTCGAAGCAAGTAGAGGGACAGCAGAAAAAGTGGACGTTCTACGAGATGATGCAAGCAGAAAGTGAAGAAGACAGGGGCGTGTTACCCCGAGCCAGGTTGAGAAGTGCGTGTACGCCGATTGGTTGTTTGAGTGCTTGCATGTTTGCGTGCTTGCTCGCTTGCGCAGAATGCTCTTGAAACCCCCTTGCAGTGGTCGGGAGAGAACACACGTTGTGCTGTAGGATGAACTCATTGATGCGAGGGGCACCCCGCCAAAAGAGGTTCACCGACAAATGATTTTTCGTATAGCGTTCGAAAACGAAATGGATCGTTGAATATATCTGGCAGAAGTGTTGGAAGTCGAACTTACTGTAGTGACGGGGGATGGGGGTGCATTTTGTCCTTAGTGCCCAGCAGGGTGAGAAAAAAGAGGGAGTGGGTTCACGTCGATGTTGGCTGTCGTTCCGGCGTGGAAATCCAAGGAAAATATCTGCATGGTGAGAATTGCGCAGGGGACTCTCTTTATGACGGGAAACTTGGAGGTGAGGATGGGTCACTGTTTGCCGGGATAGAAGGTTGAGTTCCGCAACCGACTCCGGTGGCGCGGAAGTCGGTAACGTTGACTTCGCTGGTAGCGTTCTATCATGCCTACAGTGACTTTCGTAAATCCCTCCAAGATCCGTGTGAAGTTGAGGCAGGACCCAGTGCCAGTGGTGGAACTGCCAGGGGTCACCCCGCTCATGCCGTGTGAAGGGCAGTGGCACTCATGGGAATGCAATCTTGAGTCCGAAAGGCACAACGGTTATGCCGCTGCTAATGACTGCGGAACCGCAAGCCATTATTAATTACGTACTGCGCGAAACAACAAAAGTCACTATTACTGCAAATAGGCCTAGTCCGTGAAAATTTTCTTTGGAATTATGAGTACCGGGCAAGGGCGGATCTATGGGTGGGGGGTCGGCAACGTCCAGACCCACCCACCCTCAATTTCATGCAAGTGCCCTATTTGAATGATGTGTATGCCTCTGAAAACAAATTTTGTTTTTGTAAATAGATCATGATTATTTTATTTTATTTTCAAATTCTATTTTGATTCTTTATCCGTATGCATTGTACTGCCAAATTTGTAGTTGTAATGGTTTTCATAGGGGCCCTTAGTACTGGTGCAGCTATATCACTATTTTTATCTTCATTTTATTCAGATAGTTCTTTTAATTGGTAAGACATTTGTAATTGTTTGAAAAATTTTCCGTCATAACTGTTGTACCCAAATTAGATTTTTATTTTGTATCATATTTGAATGAGACTGATCTAATAAAACAATACAATTGATTTTACACTCGCTCACTGGTGGTCTGTTTCGAGAAAAAATTTTTAGTACTGCGCCCTTTTTATTTTAGGGAGTGCCCTTTTTTCTTTGAACCCCCCCCCCTTATTGAAATGCCTAGATCCGCCCTTGGTACCGTAGTATTTAAAGGAAAAAATTTTTAGTGTCACTGCAGAAAAAAATGTTTGAAAATATCACTAAAAAGCTTTGCACAAATATCACCATAAAAAAATATTCGTTCACTCCATTGGTCACCAATTTACTCATATTATAATGGGCCTTCTGTCAATACGCCACTATAGATATACATTTAAAGGTGTAACGGAACAATGTTGATCTCCACATTGTTGATCTGCACAATGTCGATCTGCACAATGCTGATCTGCACAATGTTGACCTCCATACTGTCGATCTGCACAATGTTGACCTCCATATACTGTCGATCTGCACAATGTTGATCTCCACAATGTTGATCTCCACATACTGTCGATCTCCACAATGTTGATCTGCACAATGTCGACACCAAAATTTCTGAGCTTGCATAATGTTGAAAATTTCAACTCTATGTATTTCAATTAAATTTATGTTGTTAGTTTAAATTAGGTCAGGTTAGATTAACTTTGGTTAAGTTAGGTTAGATTAGTAATTTTCACTGAAAATTTTAAATATAGGTTTGGGCTAGTAATTTTCAGATAAAAAATTAAATAAACTTTTCATTTTCATTTGAAATCCATATACGTTCCTAAAGTCGATCTGGAATAAAGCCAACTTGCATAAAGTCGAGCGTCGACATTATGAAATTCGATTTTGTTTATGTCATCCTTTATCCGTAATTCTTTCCTCTCCTCTTTCCTCAAATTAAATTATTCAAGAAATATTAAAGAGTTAAAATATTAAGCAAATTTTTCATTTTCATTTGAAATCCATATACTCGTATAAGGTCGATCTGGAATAAGGCCAACTTGCATAAGGTCGTACGTAGACATGAAATTCGATTTTGTTCATGTAATGCGATGAGGTGACTGAGTTTATAAAACAAAACAAAACAAACAAAACATCTTTATTGGGGATCATTCATAATCCATAGCCACTTAACTTAACATACAAGTACAATCTTACGTATTATACACTGAACTTAATACAAAAATAAGGCCAACATAGCCACTTAACCTAACATACAAGTACAAAAATAAGGCCAGCATAGCCACTTAACCTGACATACATGTACTTCATGGGGTAGCGGAACAAAGTCTATCTCCACAATGTCGACAGCCAATAATGTCGATACTAAAAAGTTAGTTTAAATTATGTCAGGTTAGGTTAGGTTACATATGTATACTCGGTTAGATTACACTAAGTTAGGTTAGTTTAGTAATTTTCACCGAAAATCTGAAAATGATATTCGATTTTGTTCATGTAACGCGAAAAGAAAATGTATAGTATATTACAGTCATTATGAAGCATCTCTTTTGTATATCTAAACAATCTTGTTTAGGAACAGATAATTAAACAGTAAACCAATATACTAGGGTGTACCATTTTTGGGTCATTTTCAAAAAGTCAAGGTCCAGGAGTCTAATGTTGTGCCAAATGATGTCCTAAACACGAATTTTACAGGCATTTTCTAATCCGACAAATTTTGAATCCCCCCACCCACCCTTGAAATTTTGCGCATCCCCTTTTCCTAAAAACCCCATATATCTCAAACACTATCAACTTTATCGAAACATGTTATAGAATAAAAATGATTTAGAATCAAAGGTTCTATTAGAAAAGTTCATCAAAATAGAAATTTACTTAATTTTGAAAATTTTCATTTATTTTTTAAAAATTTAAATTAAAATTTTTTTTTGCTTGCAGTGCCTTCTTCTTAAATAAGGTGTTACCGCCACCTTTGAAGCATCACCCCAATGCAGCTTCGCGGCGATGGGCTTTGTATTTGCTAGTTATAATGCAAATCATAATTAGTTTTTATTATAACTAGCCTATACAAAGTGAGGACAACCTCAAAACTATATATATATATATATAAAATAAAGCTAAAAATTAACACTTTATCTATAGTTGTGAGGTCCCATCGTTTTTTTTTTCCTTTATTCAACACTTTCCTCAAAAAAATAAAAAGAAACAAGTTTCCTAATTAGAAATCATTGATATAAGAGCTTTTTAAACAAAAATAAGAAAAGACAATTTATGGTATATTTAATAACAAAAAAAAATCAGCCTCTTCTAAATTAAAACAATCTCTGCAAATAAAAATACCTAATCTATCTGTTAATGAACTATTCTTTACTGAGTTTCATTCTTTTAAGAGTCTCTTTACTAGGATCAGGAATTAGTCTTCTATTCTCTTCCACAATTTGCAAAAGACCTTGAAATTCTTCTTCATTTTGACATTTGTCATGAAAGTCTTGAACCAGCTTGATTCCTCTTTCAGCGGTATCATTGACTACTCTAATAGATGAAAGAATGTTTTTTAGTTTGTTGTAGTCATCGACCTCTTCCCATGTTGATGCTGGTTTCTTTATCCATGAGTCTGGTTTTGACCCACAGCATTGAAATAAATGCCATGAAATTGGACCTACTAGCTGATGAAACTTTGTGTCTTCCTTTAAAATGGGGAAAACAGGTTGCCCACATACATAATTTTCTGGAACTGGATATTTGTTTAAGGATTTTGCGATCTTATCTTTTTCATCATTACTTAGCGATCCAAAGAAACTCAAAGGGACCACTTCCTCCGTCAAATACCAGTAATGATTGGCAAAAGATTTCAAAGCAGCATTTGCAACTTCCCTATCTTCCCTCTTGTAATTCACCAAATCATGATAAAACTTCAGATCATTAGCTGGACTATCTAGTGAATTAGAACATAAAAGCCAGTATTTTCCATAAATTAATGCATTAAATAGACACATTCTCTTTAATTTCTTAATCAATGATTCATCATATGATACTTGGTGGGCAAAAGCATACATTTTATTTGTATACAAAATCATTGCCATCCACCTGGCACGGTGCATTGCACCAGGTTTCCGCCAATGACTGTTTTCTCTGGAAACCTCTCCTAAAAGCATTAAAGTTGTTTCAGCAACTTCCTTATAGTCATCACGTGGAAAGCAGTCAGATTTTCTTAAACATTGGGTCATAAATTCTACACATTCTTCCTTTAGGCCTCTTTGATACCTTGATTTAACATCAAGAACATTGTATGTAGATTTCGTATTAATTTTCTTCCATTTAGACTCGCGAAATTCTTTGAATAACTCAAACTCAGGAGATTTACTTGGGCCAAAAATGGTTTCATACACAGCACACAAAACTCTTTCAGCCACATGATGGCGGCATGCTAACCAAATCAATTTCTTTTGCAAAAGTTCTTCAAGTA
The DNA here is from genome assembly GCA_023014485.1 of Bathynomus jamesi. Lineage (NCBI taxonomy): Eukaryota > Metazoa > Arthropoda > Malacostraca > Isopoda > Cirolanidae > Bathynomus > Bathynomus jamesi. The sequence continues at coordinate 230,849 of JAJOZX010006601.1, forward strand.
ACTTACAGGAACCTTTCATCCATCCTGAATTGGATGCAGTGGTATCAAATGATACTCCAAAGACATTTTGCTTCAAGTTCCATTTTTCAATACTTTGAAATACAGAAGTGGCTTGAGACAATCCAGTGGAATCATCTATTATAGAAACTGATAAAAGTTTTTCTACATTTGGGTATCCAGTAACAAGTATTGCAAAGCGGTCTTCTTGTTCTGAACATGATTTAGTAAGCAGCTTGCTATCCCAATGTACTAGGCAGTGATCAGAAGGAGTAAAATCCTTGATGCAAGTTTCATATTTTAGTTTTCTTGTCTTTCGAGCGGCTCTTGCAGATGTGGTCCTGGAGAGAGACAGTTTTTCAATATCCTTGCCACACCTAATGGCTACTGCAGCAGCAAAAACAGTCCGTTGTCCAATAGAGAGATTAAGTCTGTCTGCAGTGGAGGAAACCAATGGCGAGGCAAGAATATTTTTGGGGCTGGAAGCATTTGAAGGTCCTGCTGTAGGTTCTGCCGGAAACTCTTCATAGCTGTCTGTCTCAGAACTGGTCGTGCTAGAAAGAAGGGTCTCTGATGTTCTGGCTGTAGCACTCACTTGCTTCACTGATTTATGTTTCTCTTTGCGTTTCTTCTCTTTCTCTAATCTAATGTACTTGCGCTGTACTTTTGATGCATAATCTGCATCTAGCAAACCTAAACATGTTTCTCGTTTTGTTCTTTGATCTTCTAAGAATGAAATATCATATGCTTTCTGAGGCTCAGTTCTCATGCGGTCTTTTTGGATTAATTCAACGGCATTTTGAGAAGAGATGTCAAAAAGGGAATCCATAATTTTCATGAAATTAGAGAGTTCATTTTCAAAGCTTGCTCTTTTTTTGTGCTTGATTAAATTATTATGCATTTCTTCTAGATTTAACAGCATCTTCCTGCCTTTAGGGTTTTTACTAATATCTATAGTAGGAATGCATGCTTTTTGCCATATTATTAGTAGCTTCTGTAGAACTTCATTAACAGTAGAATCTTTTGTAACTTTTGGACCCTTATACTGCATTCTCCGTAAATAAATAAAATGGCTTAGAACATCTTTATTGGATGGTAAAACAATTTTAGATGAACTCATAATATCAGCCTGCAAGCGACCAAGAATAAAGTCATGCTGTTTTGTAGCTGTTTGACTCATTTTTTATTTATTTTTCAAATAAAGCAGTCTGAAAAGAAACAATAAGAGTAAAAACAATGCTTGTTTATTAAAATTCAATGTTAAAAAGGATTTTTAAATTTGGATTATACTCACAATATACTCATAAATAATGTAACTTAAGCACCTTATTTTATATTAATACAATAAGGTGCTCTTGGACAAAAGAAAATGAAAATTTTCAAAATTACGTAAATTTCTATCTTAATGAACTTTTCTAATAGAACGTTTGATTCTAAATCATTTTTATTCTATAACATTTTTCGATAAAGTTGATAGTCGTTTAGATATATGGGGTTTTTAGGAAAAGGGGATGGGCAAAATTTCAAGGTGGGTGGGGGGGATTCAAAATTTGTTGGATTAGAAAATGCTTGTTAAATTCGTGTTTAGGACATCATTTGGCACAACATTAGACTCCTGGACCTTGACTTTTTGAAAATGACCCAAAAATGGTACACCCTACCAATATACGTCGGAGTGCGCAAGAAGCGCCTATATAAATATATGCACGCACACTTCCGGGATGAGGGAAAGTTGAACAGTAGCTCATAAAAGAAATCCTAGGTAAGATTTCCTACTTGTAGGACGTCCAAAACTATACAGAAATAACGCGATTTTGAAATTCAACATATTTTTCCATTGGTTTTCTGCAGTTACTTCACCAACTTCTTATTATAACTTGAAATAATTATATAGTTATAGTTTTAAACACCACAGGAAGTATCCAGAAATAACTAGACCACGTGTTAGAAGGAAACTCTGGAGCCGAGCTAGTAATGCGTATTATTGAGTAACTTCATCCTATGGGCTACATAAAAAGAAGTGTAAAACACTTAGAACATAAATTAACAAGTAACAACGACTAATGAGTGTACTGTATCTTTTTTTTTTCTAAATTGTATTTAATTATTATAGTTATTATTAATTATGAAGGAGAATAGAGGAATGATTTTGAATTTACGCGCGGTTTCCCCTTGCCAGAATAAAAACATTGACCATGCGGTACTTGACTCATTCCCCTCCCATGGATCGATTGACGCCGCCCATCAAAACCCTTCATTCTACAAATCAGCGAACAAGTTTATTTTCATTCATGTAAACAGTTACCCGTGATTTATATTTTAATTTAGATCTCTAATTATTAAAACTTTTAAATCTTTTGAGTTTCTTGAGATGAGAGGTTTTGAAAATAAAGAAATTCCTCTACTTTTGTATCCGATTCAGAGATTTCGCTTCAAAGAGGAACTGCTGCTATTCCAGAAGTTTGTTCATTTATACTTATACAACTCTGTTGAAAAACTTTGAGTTTCCTGGAATCCAGAGGCGAAGGGGAGGCTGATTCCAGAATTCCAAGCCAAATCGATCAGGTAGGTCCAAGAACGAAGGAATTGTGTGCGGTTTCACAGACACGAAAAACTAACCATAAAGCTCTTTATGAAAATAATAATTCTGACTCTTTATCCCTTTATTTTATTATGATATTTTCAACACAACATACATGTACATACACATATACAGAGTGAGTAAAAAGTCGTGCCTCAAAAGTATTTATTGTATAGTTAATTTTGAGGCAGAACTTTTAACTCGCCATATATATATATATATATATATATATATATATATATAATTATATATATATATATATACACTAGATGAGCCTGGTGTATCTGGCTATGTGAAATGGAAAGCGCAAGAAACCAACTTTCTACTTCATCAGGCCAACTCGAGAGGAGGAACAACAAGCCTGACACATCCATGAAATGAAGAGTTATCATGCACATACCACCCGAAAGGTTAATAAGTTGAAAGGTATATATACCTCACTAATAAGCCCGCGAAGTAATAAACTGCAATAATGTGGACAACACTAAATGAGGGTTTGACCCCCCTCAACCCCATCGCTCCTGCAGTCACTGGTTACGCCACGCTCTCTAATAAATACCTAATTCACTAGCCCCAAAAAGTGAGTTCCCAAATTATATATATATATATATATATATATATATATATATATATATATATATATAAAATGATAACTTTTTTTTCCAGGATATAAATCCCATAACATAGTACAATATTCTTGAAGGTAATAAGCGATAAGATAAATCAAACAATAATACATTTATGGTGCCTCGTTGGCACTATAATAATGTTAATTAGATTAGTTAAGTTGTTATTGTTAATGATTATGATTGCTTGAGGCTGGAGTCACCATGATCTTTTCAGATCAAATAATGTTATTAATTACGAAATTAAAAAGAGTGAGTTTTCTTCCTTTATTAAACAAAATAAATGATATACAAGTGAGGCAAATTAAAGTTGCAGTTACACATAAGTTGCAGTTGTTTGAATGCAAGTTTAGTTGAAATGTATAAATGTGGTTTTGAATAATGATTTCAATATTATAATAACGCGCGAGGAAATTAAAATTTTTATATAAAGTTAGGTGAATTGACACGAAAACCAATGGGGCCTGTTACAACATTCTTACATGATGAGATCTGACGTGTCACTGAAGTCCTTCGTGGTGAGAGGTGAGATACGATGAGGCGTTGTGGCTGGGAGTCGCTTATAACGAAGTCGAAGTGTGACGTTCAGGGCAGAGGGAATGCCTTGAGTAAGTCTCGCGATGTGACGTCATCTGGTCGTGTTGTCGATGGAACAGTGGGTTTATTGTCAAGTGGAAATCGCAAAGTATCTGAAGGTGTCTCTGTCGCTACACATTTAAACATAAACAAATTAAAAATTATGACAAAAGAGATAAAAATAGACACGTACTGAAACAAGTAATAATAATAATAAAAAAACACCTACCCACTAAGAAGACTACAAAAATTATCATAATGATAATCACAATAAAGTTGGTTTTTTTAGCAGGAGACAAATCCTCCAACCTAAAAAAACAATAGGTACAGTATCCACCAAGGTAATCACCAATACAACTAATTAAACACTAAATTTACCCCCCCCCCCCCAAAGGACGAAAGTAAAAAAGAAATAACAATGATACATGTAGGGAAACGAGAAATAATAAAAAATAGTAATAACAGTTTCATAAAACTAAAAAGTAAAAAAGTAGTACATGTAATGGGATGTCTAATGCAAGAGTTAAGTGGAACTATATACACACACTTTCATACCAAGAGGTCCACAGTCTTTAAGACCTAAAGCAGGACTGATGAATAGCTTGGACAATTGGACTGTCAGAGCTTTTAATTCTTTGCATTAGACTGTACTGAGCTCGTCTTGTTACCTCAGGAAGGCTTGGAACCTTGCGGTTAGCGAATATTTGAGAAGCTGAGCCTCTTAGAAGTAACTTATGTAGCAATATATATATATATATATGAAAATTATTTCACGAAGGTAACACGTGAAGGTAATACTTTATTAACTTTTAATTTGCATTTTATTTTTTTATATATATCGAAACCTGACCATAGGCAGCAATATGTTAAAACCCGGACAGAGTTCTAGTATAAATTTGTATTTTTATAATCCATTTGATCTTGTGCTAAAAATCGATTAACTTTTAATTTGCATTTTATTTTATTTTATTTTTTTTATATATATCGAAACCTGACCATAGGCAGCATTGTGCTAAAACCCGGCAGAGTTCCAGTAAAATTTGTATTTTTATAATCCATTTGATCTTGTGCTAAAATCGATATTTTTCCTTACAATCTGTACGCCTCATTGGTAATCCTTTAAGGTTTTAATTTTTAATTTTTTATTATTTTTACTTCTCTGTTTATTGTATATATATGTATGTATGTATGTATGTATGTATGTATTTGTATATATAGATATGTATGTATATATATATATATATATGTGTGTTTGTGTGTATGTATGTTATTTATTTTTTCTTTTTTCTTTCTGTAACCTATATATAGGCTTAACCTTTTTATATACTTCAGTGTTCCTGAGGATGTCATTAGACGAAAGCGCTTGAGCACCATTTTGTGTTTCCTTTCCTTCGTGGTTTTATTCATCATATATATATATATATATACACAGGGCGTCCCAAAAAAATGTATACACACTTTAACAGCTGATAGCTCAATTGATGTTTCTTTCTTTCCAAGTTAAACCCATTAGAATTAATAATGGCAGTCAGACTAAGCTTTGAACAAAGGAAATTCATTCTAAAATGCTACTGGAAGTGTGAAAACGCAGTTGAAGTGCAAAGACAGTTTAGGAGGGAGTTTCAAACAGATCCACCAACGCGACTTACCATCACTCGAATTAGAGATAAGTTTGAAGCCGATGGAACTGTTCAGAATGTCCACAAGAAGCGTTCCGGAAGACCACGGACATCGACAAGCCCCACAAAGCAAGAAAGAGTACTGGAAACGTATCACCAAAGTCCAAGAAAATCTGTGCGGCAAGCGAGTCGTGAGGTAGGAATTTCAGAATCGTCTGTCCAACGCATTTTGAAGCGCTGTCAATGGAAAAGTTACATAGTTACATTCCAAGATTAGTCCATGCTATTAATGAAGATGATCCGGACCGAAGAGTGGAGTATTGCGAGTGGTACTTGGCACGATGTGGATGTGGATTGGACGAAGGGGTTTCGTAGAATACCCTCCGCGTTCACCAGACCTCACACCACTAGACTTTTTTTATGGGGATACTTAAAAGACAAAGTCTACGCTATAAAACCTGCAACAGTCGCTGAATTGAGAGCAGCCATTGAACGAGAATGCACACAAATACCAAACGAAATGTTTCGTGATGTTTGCGATTCCATTGCTTCGCGTTATCAGCAGTACCTGGACCAGAACGGACGTCAGTTTGAAAACAGGCGTTGACAAAACAATTAAATAATGTCTGTAGATTCTATTACATTTTGAAAATGAAATGTATTTTAATAAACACTGCCTTTATAAGTATTTAAAGTGTGTATACATTTTTTTGGGACGCCCTGTATATATATATATATATATACAGGGTGGGCCGTAAGTTTCCATACATAGGAAAATTTAAACGTTTGTTTTTATGTTTCAGATACCCTAAGAATATGCGTTTGTAAGATCTTGTTTACTGATGAAGCAAATTTTTACGTCAATGGAGAGGTTAATCGGCAAAACATACGTTATTGGAGTAATGCTAACCCTAACTGGCTGAGTCCGACGAAGATGCAAGGTGCCGGTAAAGTGATGGTGTGGGCCGGGATATGGGGTGACAGAATTATTGGACCAATTTTTGTCAGTGGAAATCTTAATGCCGAAAGGTATCTTAACATGTTGCAAGAAGAGATTTTCCCATCCCTGCTAAACGAGGAAGGTAACTTCCCAGTTTACTTCCAGCAAGATGGAGCTCCACCTCATTATGGTCTTCATGTGCGTCGGTATTTGGATCAGCAGTTTCCGGATGCTTGGATTGGTCGGCGTGGTCCTGTGGAGTGGCCTCCCAGATCCCCAGATCTCACCCCCCTTGATTTCTATCTTTGGGGGCACTTGAAGGCCATGGTGTATCAGGAAAAGATACGAGACATAAATCATCTAAAGGAACGTATCACCAACGCCATTACAAGCATAACGTCAACTGTGCTAATGCGTGTTCATCAACAGTGGGGAACACGTACTGAAATGTGTTTTCAAAACAATGGCAACCATGTAGAGCATATTATATAAATAAAAATGGTTGTCCATAAAAAAATGTTTATTTTTCCTATGTATGGAAACTTACGGCCCACCTTGTATTATATATATATGTATATGTATATATATATATATATATATATACAGGGTGGGCCGTAAGTTTCCATACATAGGAAAAATTAAACGTTTGTTTTTATGTTATGGTCTTCACGTGCGTCGGTATTTGGATCAGCAGTTTCTGGATGCTTGGATTGGTCGGCGTGGTCCTGTGGAGTGGCCTCCCAGATCCCCAGATCTCACCCCCCCTTGATTTCTATCTTTGGGGGCACTTGAAGGCCATGGTGTATCAGGAAAAGATACGAGACATAAATCATCTAAAGGAACGTATCACCAACGCCATTACAAGCATAACGTCAACTGTGCTAATGCGTGTTCATCAACAGTGGGGAACACGTATTGAAATGTTTTCAAAACAATGGCAACCACGTAGAGCATATTATATAAATAAAAATGGTTGTCCATAAAAAAATGTTTATTTTTCCTATGTATGGAAACTTACGGCCCACCCTGTACTATATATATATATATATATATATATATATATATATAATATATATATATATATATATGAATCGATAAATAGATAGATATAGAGAACTAACGAGTGTATTTTGATTTCGTGGACTGCTGCATGATATAAATTTCTATCGATGTGATATCCCATTGAAAAATCTTCAGATGATAATAATACATTAGTATGTTAACCTGTTAAGGGTCACTTTTTACACTTTTATACGCACCAATAGACGATATAACTGGTCGATAACGCTTAAGAGGCTAAAGAAAAGCTTTGAAGTGATGATTTGTGTCATATCTTTAATATTATTATTGAGAGAGCAAATGAAGGTATTCAAACGCTTGTGAAAATATACCAGACAGAAGGGCAGGGGCGGATCCAGGATTTGGAGGAGGGGGTTTAAGGATTGATAAAAGGGTACTTTTCTCGGGATTGCCAAGATGTGATTAAAAAATAATTGATTGATTATTATTAGAGTTACATGTTCTACAAATTAAGAAATTAATGATGAGTAAAATAACGAAAAATTATTTGAACATGATTTATTACCGGCTAAGAAAGCGACAGTATACTTGACAGAGTATAAACATAAATTTCTCTATAGTTACGAAAAAAAAAGGCTTGATGGATAGTGTCAAGTTGATTGAAAATTTTAGTGCTGTCTCAACTCAGTAGAGTCATTTTGCAGTGAAGAGTGATAGCATCAAGGGTCTGTAAGCGAGAAGTACATCTGGCGTATACAATCGAAGTTTTGACCTGACACCGCCGTACATAGATGAATCAACATTTATGACAAAAATAATAATCATAAACAAAGATAAGAATTGTTATTGGTTTTAAAGTCGTTTCAGTGCAGTAATTAACTAAGACAAAGAATGATATACCATATCGAAACAAAGGAAAAACTGAAAAATGTTGCCATGCTTGCATTATTGAGCGCCCGGTAGCTCAGTGGTTTCTGTGGTGGCCTCTCAGCGGTGAGGCGCTTGAGTTTGGTTGGGTTAACCCGTTAATGCTCAGGTTCAGGTGACTTCTGGGCAGGTTTGGCAAAAACCTCAAAACCTAGCAAAAGACCAGTTGGGTTTTTGCCAACCCTGCTTCTGGGGCACTCTCACCCTTACCCACTGGGGAAATGAGTCCCCAGGCCCAGTATCTTTCTAAGTTTGCAAAAGAGTATGACCGATTCTCAAACGAGCCAAAACAACTTCCTTATGCCGAGACTTATGATAAGAAAACCACCAATGACAAAGAACAGGCTTAAAACGGTGGAGTTTGTTCACACCGACGGTATCCCAATCGTGCTGTCACAGCTACCTGTAATGGCGGCAGAGGAAAGAAATAAAGTCTGACAAAGGAAGGTACTAAGGAATAATAATAAGAGAGCAAGCTTGTCTAGCTAAAAGGTCCATCTCTTCATTACTGGTAATACCCACATGAAAAGGAATCCAACGAAAGGAAACCCGCTGCGCGGAATACGCAATAAGAAAAGATCGAGATTTGATGAGTAAAGACCCATAACTGAGCTCGGAAACGTCTTCGCGAGAAACTTGGGCGTTAGCCATAAGGCTGCGAAGGACCGCAACACGATGGGAAAGCAGAGAACGAGAGGTAGTTGATTTAACAACGAAAACTGCGACAGGAGCCGACAGAGACGGAAATGTGGGGGCCACAGAAACGGGCCTCAAGGCCCGGTGGCAACAGCAGTATCGAAGAGGAGACAAGGAGTACTGCGAGGGCCAGAACCCAGAGAGAACCCTGACAGGGAGTATAAGGTTCCAGGGTGCCAATGGTGGACGTAAGAGGACGGGAATCTACCACAATAGTAGATACGGAGAGAGGACGGAGGCAAGGTAGCCTAACCAGTACCACCCCCGAAGAAACAGCAGGAAGTTGGGAGGAGAGAAGAGTATCTGAAGCCTTAGTCCGAAAATCAGGTGCAGGGGTCAAAAACCTAAAGGAGGAAAAGTTCATGGTAATATGAAAAAAAAACTTCATCTCCGCTCACGGTTAACATCCAGCCACCGCCAACCCCAACAAGGGAAAGTCGAAAAGTTGGTATACGCAGTCCCATCACCAATAGATGTCACACAGGAGATACACTTGGACGCAAACCCCGTGCCAAAAGGCGGCCATCCTCAACCTACGTACAGTGAGCGATAACGCGGGCAGGGCTTGGATTTGGTTAAACAAGCGACAAGGGGGAGGGGAAAACCACCTCCCTGACCAACGAAAAGGTCAAAAGGGAGAGAAAAGGAAAAGGCAAAATGAGAAAGAAAAACGAGAGGAGATCACCCGGGTTCCCCTACAGGTTCAATGATCCATAAACTCAAAGAAAGACCTTTCATCAGAGAAAGATGCATTAGGGTCATTCCATGTCAACTCAGCCACAAAATGGCACTTTTTGCACTCACCCACCCCTTTCAATTTTGCTCATACTTGGCACAATAGCAGATATACATGCCAAACTTAAATTCCCAAATTATTAGAGCTGACTGACCTTTGGTTACTGAGATACAAGGTCACAAAGTTGTGACATTTTGACCTTTTTTGCGTTAAATGACTATTTTCAAAACGGTGTAACTAAAAAACTATTAAAGCTAAAGCATTGATTTTGGTCTCATTTTGAAGCTCTTTAGTAGCCCCTTGTTTATTGTCTCTTGTTAAATATCTCTACTGTGAAAAATAAAAAAATCCCTTCAAAAGTTGACCTTTGACCTTGAATAAAAAAAAAATACTTTCTCCTAAAAAATTCAATTTTTTTACATTAATACCTTGAGTCATGTACAACAAAATCCCAAGAAGCTGTAAGTGGCTGATAACCAGTTCAATGTATAAAAAATAAATGAAGTTGGCATCATTCTTCAATTTTAGATTTTTTTTGTCAGTTCATTTATTTAAAAGTTCTGTTCTGATATAGTGTCAGTGAAGACTTAGTTCAACTTAACATTATTAGTTAAAAAACCTTTTTGTGAACTGTGCCAAAAGAAGTCTTTTAAAAGACAACCAGGGTTAAACCCCTCGACAGCCCCAAATCTACTGGAGTAGCGCTGATCCAAAGGCCCAACTAGTATATAAGTACTGTCAACTTTACAGAGTTGACTCCTGACTTCAAGTTAAAGTTAATTTATTTTTACTAAATACATGTATAAAAATTTATTTAATAATTCATTAATTGTTCATTGTTTTCTTTTCAGGATTTTCTTTGTGCTTTTGTGATTTCAGAGTACAAACATGGAACATTTAAAACTGAAACAGAAGTGTGCTGATCCTTTGCTGCGTCACAAAGGTCAGTGTCGAAAGAGTTTGAGAATTGTACCACAGGAACTTGTAAATAAGTTTCCCGATCTGCACTTAACACTACATCACAGACTTTGTAAGCAGTGTAGAGAACATCTTGAGTCCTTGCCTGAGAAAGGAATAGGCACTTTGAATTCAGACATAAATGATGATTCTTCTTGTAGTAGTGAACCACCTGAAGATCTTGAGAAAATTGAAAATGTTGACAATAGTGATGCATCAACTTCAGAGCAAAACCATGAGATGTGTACTTTGAATGCTTCTTTTGTTTCAATTGGTGAATCACCCATAAAAAAGAGAAAGCTTGTAGAGCAAAAGTCATATGGAGCTAAAAAACTAAGCAAGGTGACAGAGACAGTTAAGAAGAGAATGGAAACAGTTGCAGGAAAAGAGATTGACTCACAATTTAAGGAGCCATCTGGAGATGTAGACTGTTTAGAAATAATAAATCAACTCAAGGAAAAATTCAAAAATGAAAATACTAAAAGAAGTGATAAAATAAAAATCCTCACTGTATTGCCCAAAAGTTGGAGCATTAGGAAAATTGCTTCAGAATTTAACACAACAAGGCATACAGCATCTATTGCTAAAAAAATAGTTGAAGAAAAAGGTGTCCTTTCAGACCCAAATCCAAAGGGTGGGAAAATAATTAAACAGGATACTGTTGATGCTATTAAAGCATTTTATCTTTCAGAAGACATCAGTAGAACAATGCCAGGAAAGAAAGACTATTGTAGTATCATTGACAATGAAAGAGGAAGGATACATTTGCAAAAGCATCTTTTACTTTGCAATTTAAAAGAAGCCTATCATATTTTCAAAGAAAGAAATCCTTTGGTTAAGGTGGGATTCAGTAAATTTGCAGAATTGCGTCCAAAGCAGTGTGTTATTGCTGGAGCAACAGGAACTCACTCAGTATGTGTCTGTACAATTCATCAGAATGCCAAACTTATGTTTGTAGGAGCTGAATTAGAAAAACTAACTGCAAATGATGACACACCTATTAAGAATGTACGTCATTGTGTTGCCTTTATGGAATGCAATCCTGCCTCACAGAAATGCTGCCTCAGACAATGTGAACAATGTGGAGATCCATCAGATTTAAAAAACAGACTACTGGACATATTTACAAACAACTTCATTGATATCATAAATTTTAAAAAGTGGACCAATACAGATTGGTCAAATCTTGAATCAGTAGAACTGAATACAGATGAATATATTGACCAATTCTGTAACCAACTGAAAGAATACCAGATACATGACTTCAAGACAAAGATGCAAGCAACTTATTACCGTGAAACAAAAATGTCTTTGAAAGATGGTGAGGTCCTTGCTGTGTGATTTTGCTGAAAATTATTCCTTTATTCTTCAAGATGAGGTTCAGAGCTTTCACTGGAACAATGAGATGGCTACTCTACATCCATTTGTTATTTACTATAAAAAGGAAGATGAGATTGCTCACCTTAGCTTTGTTATTATTTCAGAGTGTAACATCCATAACACAGTTGCTGTACATTTGTTTCAAAAGCATCTGATAAAATTCCTAAAAGATAATATCTCATCCATCGGTTCCATCCACAAAATAATTTACTTTTCAGATGGGTGTGCAGGACAGTATAAGAACTGCAAAAACTTTTTGAATCTTTGCCATCACAGAGATGATTTTGGAATTGAGGCAGAATGGAATTTTTTTGCAACAAGTCATGGAAAGGGACCCTGTGATGGTGTTGGAGGCACAGTTAAGAGATTAGCTGCAAAAGCTAGTCTACAACGACCTTATGATGAACAGATCCTTACTGCAGAACAGTTATATACATTTGCAAGTGAAAATATTGTAAATATAAAATGTCATTTTTCAACCAATAAAGAGCATGAAGAGGAAAGCCAACTTCTCCAAGAAAGACACTCAACTGCAAGGACTATTGCTGGTACACAGAAATTACACCATTTACAGCCAGTTTCATTGGCTTCTCTAAGGTTAAACATTATTCATTATCAGATTATTCAAATATTGAGAAAGTTACTGAAAAGGAAGAAGTTGTGACTGAGGAGAAAATACATGGTTTTGTTACTGCTGCATATGATGGCCATTGGTGGGTGGCATATGTGCTGGAAAAGATACCAGAGAATAGAGAAGTAAAAGTCACATTCCTTCATCCTCATGGCCCAAACCCATCATTTGTGTATCCTGGTCGACCAGATGAATTAATCTTACCATATTCAGATATTCTAACACAAGTTGAGGCATCTACTACTAATGGACGAACATACAGGATTTGCAAAGAAGTTACTTTGAAGGCATCCAAAGCTTTGGCAGATCTACAGCACAGAAAGGTAAGAATTCAAAATTAAAATGGTCATGTAACTACAGGGCGTCCCAAAAAAATGTATACACACTTTAACAGCTGATAGCTCAATTGATGTTTCTTTCTTTCCAAGTTAAACCCATTCGAATTAATAATGGCAGTCAGACTAAGCTTTGAACAAAGGAAATTCATTCTAAAATGCTACTGGAAGTGTGAAAACGCAGTTGAAGTGCAAAGACAGTTTAGGAGGGTTTCAAACAGATCCACCAACGCGACTTACCATCACTCGAATTAGAGATAAGTTTGAAGCCGATGGAACTGTTCAGAATGTCCACAAGAAGCGTTCCGGAAGACCACGGACATCGACAAGCCCCACAAAGCAAGAAAGAGTACTGGAAACGTATCACCAAAGTCCAAGAAAATCTGTGCGGCAAGCGAGTCGTGAGGTAGGAATTTCAGAATCGTCTGTCCAACGCATTTTGAAGCGCTGTCAATGGAAAAGTTACATTCCAAGATTAGTCCATGCTATTAATGAAGATGATCCGGACCTAAGAATGGAGTATTGCCAGTGGTACTTGGCACGATGTGGATGTGGATTGGACGAAGGGGTTTCGTAGAATACCCTCCGCGTTCACCAGACCTCACACCACTAGACTTTTTTTTATGGGGATACTTAAAAGACAAAGTCTACGCTATAAAACCTGCAACAGTCGCTGAATTGAGAGCAGCCATTGAACGAGAATGCACACAAATACCAAACAAAATGTTTCGTGATGTTTGCGATTCCATTGCTTCGCGTTATCAGCAGTGCCTGGACCAGAACGGACATCAGTTTGAAACAGGCGTTGACAAAACAATTAAATAATGTCTGTAGATTCTATTACATTTTGAAAATGAAATGTATTTTAATAAACACTGCCTTTATAAGTATTTAAAGTGTGTATACATTTTTTGGGATGCCCTGTATACACTGCATACATTTTAAGTTGTGATAAATGGAAATCAATGAGCACTATACCTATACATATTGTATGTACATTTTAATATGTTACTTGTATTTGTTAATTAGGTAGCTATCTAGGTATACATTAAAAATTGTTTTCTCTTCTAGAAATCACAATAAATTGGGTGGCCCACAAGAATCTTGTCAACTACTGAAAACCATCACATACATGCACAACATACAGGTGAGGTGGGTAAAGAACAAATATTTAAAAATAAGCATTTGCTTGTTTGTAGAAGGCTGCAATAGTATGTAGATATGGGTTGTATTTGTAAGAGATTGAGCTGACCTTAGACAAAAATGGTTACTGACATACAAGGTCACAAAGTCATGACTTTTTGACAATTTTTGTATAAAATGACTTTTTTCAAAATGTTGCTTGAATTCATTATTTTTTATACATTGAACTAGTTATCAGCCACTTACAGCTTCTTGGGATTTTGTTGTACTGACTCAAGGTATTAATGTAAAAAATTGAATTTTTAGGAGGTATTTTTTTTTATTCAAGGTCAAAGGTCAACTTTTGAAGGGATTTTTTTATTTTTCACAGTAGAGATATTTAACAAGAGACAATAAACAAGGGGCTACTAAAGAGCTTTAAAATGAGACCAAAATCAATGCTCTAGCTTTAATAGTTTTTTAGTTACACAGTTTTGAAAATAGTCATTTAACGCAAAAAAGGTCAAAATGTCACAACTTTGTGACCTTGTATCTCAGTAACCAAAGGTCAGTCAGCTCTAATAATTTGGGAATTTAAGTTTGGCATGTATATCTGCTATTGTGCCAAGTATGAGCAAAATTGAAAGGGAATATACACGATTGTACCATACTGTTAAGAGCAACAGTTGATGCTGAACTAACTAAATGAAAACTCTGCCCTGCTGATTGCTTTGTTTTTAAAACACAAATCGGTATTCAATACAGGAATGAGGAAAGTAACAGTGTGTCAGTCAGTCTCCACTTAAAATAGTTTGCAAAACATTCGAGGACAGTAAAAACACCATCGCGTAAACTATATTTATTTATTAATATAATAATAAAAAATAACTTGTTTCTGTGTAGCACAAGTGTGTAACAAAACTTCGAAAAGCCACACTGCCAAATTCAACATAACAATACAATGACATTTTAATGTTTTTAATACCTCGTTCAGTGTTCATTGCATGCAAACAGAATTTATATGAAATTCAGGCATCTTTTCGCGTAAAGTTTAAAATGTTCCTCATTCAATTCGAAGCACGTTAATATAATTAATTAATGCGCAGTAATACCCAATTAGTAGTGACTTTGAACCAGACATGGGGTTATTATTATAATCACATGATTACACTGTAATCATAATCTAATCAACTACTTTGAAATGCCATAATCATAATCAACATTAGAAAACGCTGTAATCAATGACAGTTATTGGTTTGATTTTTAGTTAAGTTCTGGTAACAAGCAGTGAAGGGCGGATCTAGAAATTTCAGTAAGGGGGATCCAAAGAAAAAAGGGCACAGTACTAAATTTTTTTTCTCAAACAACACACCAGTGAGCGAGTGTAAAATCAATTGTATTGTTTTATTAGATCAGTCTCATTCAAATATGATACAAAATAAAAATCTAATTTGGGTACAACAGTTATGACGGGAAATTTTTCAAACAATTACAAATGTCTTACCAATTAAAAGAACTATCTGAATAAAATGAAGATAAAAATAGTGATATAGCTGCACCAGTACTAAGGGCCCCTATGAAAACCATTACAAACTACAAATTTGGCAGTACAATGCATACGGATAAAGAATCAAAATAGAATTTGAAAATAAATAAAATAACCATGATCTATTCACAAAAACAAAATTTGTCTTCAGAAGGCATACACATCATTCAAATAGGGAACTTGCAAGAAATTGAGGTGGGGTCCAGACGTCCCCGAACCCCACCCCTAGTAGATCCGCCTATGCTACTCGCCAGTCGCTTTGAGGAGCTTATGCTTCTCAAATGTAATAAGCACAGTAGTAGTAGTAGTAGTAGCACAACTGAATCCGATTAGAATCTGTAGATTTGCATTTAAATGTTAATGTGATTGACTGATTGTAGTGTTACAGCAGATGTTACAGTTACCAGTGAAAGGTTTTGAATTAATTAAATGTTATTTAACATGTAGCATATTATTGCTTTTATGTTTGAGGAGTTAAGAGGCATAAAAATTGCATGTGATAATGCAATTTAGCATCATCATAATGCTATAATAGTATTGAGATGAGAGAGTGTCACATACTGATGCTTTCCTGTTATTCAGTGTAGAATGTACAATTATAATTCAAAATAAAAAACAATGAATTTCATTAGTGATTTCTTGTTTTTTTATATCAACACAGCAAATATGATATACATAATAAATTATTATATATATATAAATTGCATAAACTATACACCAATACCATACTCTTATTACTCGTAACTCCCTAATCAGTCATAATCATAATGAAGCATGGTCATCATAAACACTCATAATCACGATTTGTTAAGCACCATAATCATAATTAAGATTTTTCAAGGCCCATAAACATGCGTGTAATTATAATCAAGATTCTTCAAAGCCATATCATGATTATAATCAACATTCTTCCAGGACCATAATCATGATTATAGTCATAATCAAGTTTTTCAAGGCTCACAGTCATAACCAAATTTCATCAGACCTGTAATCATAACCATAATCATAACAACATTTTGTAATCAACCCCACGTCTGCTTTGAACACTCTATACTAACTTACGCTAAATGGAGGAATGTACACGGTAAAAAAATATAGTACTTGTCTATGTACATTTTTAGTAAATAAATCATTAGCACCAAAGAGCGGCGTAATTGCCTTTTAACTGGTCATCAAGCGGTCCCCCGGCAGTAAAGAGCCTCGTTCCTGACCAATCGTAGCAGTGAGTGAAAATGGTGGGAGTATGTTCCAGGTTACGGATGAGGTCGTGGTAGGCATCGTCAGGATTCACCCACCCTTTAGTGCTTTTGAGAACCACCGCGCGACCGCTGTAAAGATGAGAGTTAAATAAAAAAATGAGCATCACGTCTGACTAACATAGAAATGACGACGTTAATAACCTAATTACGACGTCAGAAAGATTCTTCCCTAATCACTCTAAAATACAATAATTACAGACAATGTACGTACATATTACAAAAATGTGGTAATAATTAGTAGCAGTAGCAGTAGTAATAATTTATTGTCCCAAATTGAAAATCTGTACTTGTAAACACCTTCATATCCACATCTGGGCTAAGCTACAGAATTTCATTTTTTCTCTTTTAAAGACTTTCAAGATCTATTATTTACTACATCCTACGTTGCTATCTCGGTATTCTCCTGAACTAGTACTTACATAGATCCAACCTACGTATTTCACTAATTTTCTTAAATCGTTAAGTTCTGCTGCTACAGAACTTAAAAATGGAAAACATGCATCACGGGTTCTTTCAAAGAAAGCCTTTCCAATAAAAACATCTTGTTCCCTTTTCTGTCCACAGAATATAGCAAAATTCCATCATACGATTATCGTTATAACTTTTCAATTCAGAAATTATTCAAACATACGTATTCCATACTTATTCTCACACACACTACTACGTAAATCCTAATTATTATCTAAAGTATCTAAATTTTTTTTTATCGAATTTGATAGTTAATGAAAGAACAAACCTGCCTACTGTCCTTTATCTTGTAACATCAAGAACAAAAATAATTAAAATCCCTTAATACTAAAATTTGAAGAGAGACATATTTTAGAAAAAAAAAAAATCCTGGAACTAAAAACGGAATGACCATAAAAGTGAGGGGGGATGGCATCCCCCTGTTAATTTAAAACCAAATTATCATCCCCTTGTTAACTCAGAATTAAATAACCACCCTCGTATTAGCTACTAAAATATGCTTAACATCAACCTAAAAAATATATATATACACACAGTATATAAGCACACCGGACAAAAAATTAGTTACCCCTAATAGCACCGATAGTAGGAAGTTCAAGGTCACACAGAGGGCGCCGATGTAGTATTGGTAAGTGACAAGTAGCGGTGACGTAGCACACAGGATCAGATCTGTTTCGTGAGGTGGTGAAGAACAAAGTGTGTGTTGGATATAGTCTGCAAAATGGGTCGTGAGGCAGACGTTACTCAGTGGCAAAAAGGAGCCATCGTGTTTGGCAGAGCCCACGGACACAAAATGTCTGAAGTAGCCCAATTTGTTGGTGTGTCAACGCGTACTGTCCAGCGAGTTTACAAAGAGTGGTGTAGTTCGCAATCAACTAACAATCGACGGCGTAACTGTGGCCGGAAAACAATTCTCGACAATAGGGGCCGCCGCCATGTTTCTCGTCTAGTAACTGCAAATCGTTTTCAAACCAGAGAACAATTGCTCCAAGAAACCAATGAGGTTCTCCAGCGACCAATTTCCGAACGGACATTGCGACGAGAACTGCATGCGATGGACATCTGGAGCAGGGTACCACGGAAGAGGCCGCTGTTAACAGCAAGTCACAAATTGGCACGTTATAAATGGGCTCAGAGGCACAAAAACTGGACTGCGGCAGATTGGAAACGTGTAATTTGGTCCGATGAGTCCCGTTTTTGTTTGTTCTCCAATGATGGGAGGCGACGAGTACATCGCAGGTCCAATGAAGCCTTTAATCCTGAATGCGTCGAAGGTGTTGTTCAGGCTGGAAACAGAAAGTGAAGCGCAGGACTCTGGCGGAACTTCGGGACTGGCTGATGAACGAGTGGCAGCAAATCGATGTTCAGTACATGCACAACCTCGTAGAGTCTCTGCCTCGCCGGATTCGTGCGGTTATCAAGGCCAGAGGCGCCGTCACACGTTATTAGGTACATTCTGAGAGGGGTGACATTTTTTGTCCGGTGTGCTTATATATATATATATATATATATATATATATATATATATATATATATATATATATATATATATATATATATATATATATATATATATATATATATATATATGATGAATTTCACAATTAAACACGTGAAATGAATGAATTATTTTCCTTGTGGATTCCTCGCTAATCCGACTTAATACAGCAGTTGGAGTCTGAATAGCCGAATAGTTTCAAGTTACTGATATTTTTATTCTAAAATATCTAATATTACTATTATAATAAAAAAATATTAATATAATTATATAAAATGTATAAAATAAGAATGGGGGGTAAGAGGGATGGCATCCCCCTTGTTAACTACCCTACCCACCCTCACCACCACCCCCCTTGTTAAAATTTTACAATTCGACCAGTGCCTGGAATGGTACGTCAGGAGAGATCAGGGTCCCTATTTACATACATAAATCTATGTTTTATGTGGTTTTACTCTACTTCTTAAACCTACGCAGTCAATACGTTTTTTCTTTTTCACAATTCTACCATTATTCATTTTCTCCACATGACTGACTATACCAACGTAGCATACTATTCTATCCTACCAGGAACAAAGTGACTTAACAAAAATAACAGCTATAAAAATAAGATTGAAGCTAACGGAACTTTTAATATATATAGGCCCTATTGGGTTTGGACAAAATAATGGAACCACCATATGATAATGTTGCCACTCTTTGAATGTGCTTTTGGGGGGATTACCACCAATGTACGATTACATATTTTAATGTTATAACGAATATAGTAAAAATCTTTAGAAACTTAATGGTCCGTTATGTTTTGCAGATTTTTTGAGATACTACTAATGATGAGACCTGTCTGATTCTGAAGGCGGACAAATTGTTGGTGCCTGGTTAGTTGGGTGTTCTGTGAAAGAAACATCAAAGCTTCCAAGATATCTAGAGAAACAGTATCTACAATAATGAGTGCGTGGGAAAGAGAAGGCAAAACATCTACAATGGTCGAAAATGTAAACTGGGCAATCTGGGCAAACGTGTGTTGTCAAGATTGTGACTAAAACTCCCTCAACAACAGAAACAAAAGTTTGTGCAGAACTAAATACACATCTAATTCGACAAATTTTCGTCAAAACAACCAACGTGAATTGCATAAAGTGCAATTTCATGCAAGAACTGCAATAAGCAAACCCCTGATAACAATCAAATGCATTATTCCGAAAGAAAGTCGGGTATGGAACAGAAGAAAAAAGTCGGATGAATCTTCCTCATCATATTTCCAGCAAATGGTCAAGTTTACTTATGGAGAAAGCTGCAGGACGCCTACAACTCGGACTTCTACCATTGATCGAGTATGGAGCAACCTCATGAAATTTTTTAGGTCTATTGATTACATTACAAAGTATAATGACTATGAAGCTATCCTTGGTGACCAGTTGTATCCTATGGTATAAGTTTTATTTGCTGAAGGAAGTGCAATATTCCAAGACAAACAGAACTTTAATATATATGCACCGATACACGCAGATGAAAAGATTATAGCTTACCAAACATGAAACTGAAATAAAACATCTTCCCTGGCCTGCTCAATCACCAGATTCAGACCTTATGTAATCAATCCTCGAGAATAGGTTAAAGAGCATATTTCCACCGCCGATGTCCCTCAAGGAACTCGAAGTCATTCTGCTGGACGAATGGTGTAGACTTGGGCAGCACTGGGGTTCGAACCCACGACTCCGTAGTCTCAGACTGCCGGACGGCGCCCTAACTGATCAAGCCAAAAGATGCTCTAAAATACTTCTAATCAATGTACAAAATCTGTATCAGTTAATTCAGCGCAGTATTGTAGCAGTTGTGTCTGCAAAAGGGAGTCCAACCCCTGTATATATCTCCTCAAGTGGGGTGCTGACTAATTTCTAAATGCCGCATGCAATCAGAATTTATGAAAAACTGTCGCCAAATGCTTACACACAACTTAACCAGTTCTTAACCAGTTTAACTTACCTATTCTTTGTAGATTCCATATACTTCCCTGCACGCATGTCATAAACCATTATTACTCCAATCCCTGTGCCTATTGTAAGAATATCTTTATGAAAACTAATTGACCGTACACTGCAGCCAGATACTCGTGCGTTCACCTTGAAATAAGTTTAAAAATTAAATAATTTAACAGTTTAGTATCAATATTTAAATACATATAACAAACAAACCTATCTCAAACAAGAAAATTTTTCGTTTAATATATATATATATATATATTAGGGTGC
Organism: Bathynomus jamesi; assembly: GCA_023014485.1. Classification (NCBI taxonomy): domain Eukaryota; kingdom Metazoa; phylum Arthropoda; class Malacostraca; order Isopoda; family Cirolanidae; genus Bathynomus; species Bathynomus jamesi. Next base: position 252,012 of record JAJOZX010006601.1, read on the forward strand.
CACTTATTTGGGGTGTTTTTCATTTTTTGGGAATTTCTATCAGGACGGGCGCATTTCTGGTGTCATTCCGTCTAAAAACATTGTGTGTAAAATATTTTTGAAATAAAATAATAATTAGAACTGCCTCAACGAGGTCAAAGTTTATACTTTTTGTCGAAAAGTACTCATGGCGTTCTGTTATCATGTCAGTTTTCGTTTCGATAGCTGCTGTAGTTTCTGAGTTGAAAAATGATAACAGACAGACAGACGGACGGTCAGAGTCGTTGGTTTAGTCTTCCGCACTGGTGTACAGAAGACTAAAATGAGGTATTATACAGGGTGTAACACGAGTTTATCCAAATATTGATACAGGCGAAAGAACATGTTATTCTAAGTAGAAAATGGGTTGGGACGAGTTTTGCCAACACTAACAGTGTTTCATTCTCTTTTTCAGTGAGTTCTGAAACGACGTGATGGCTTCGGCAACAAGATCTAAAACAGCAGTCTATCTCCTGGGGACCGTGGACCACAGCATCACAGGAAGCATGCTGCCTACGGGAAAGCAGGCGCTTCAGTACTTTTTCCACCTTCACCTTGACGTCAAGAAGCCGATCAAGGAAGCAGCCGCTGAGACAGTGACCGCAGTCAAGGAATTCTGGGAGCGGTCCCGTATTCCTACGCAGAAAGACCAACGCGCAAGGGACAAGGTTCTCCGAATGTACGAGAAGTGGCGGGCTCTGAACAAGAACTCGAAACGGCGCACTGTGACCCAAATCAGGAACGAGGCCGAGTTCCTCTCATCTCTTGACCGCCTCTTCGACATCGCACACGAACAGGCGATGTCGATGATCACAATCGAAGAGGACAGGGAGTTCCTGACGGGACAAAGGGCCGAGGTGCGGCGCGGTCGCATCTCCTCCACACGTGACATGACGCTGCACACTGAGGAGGAGCGTGCGAGGAGACAGGAAGCGGAAAGGAGCCGCCGGCAAGATGATGAAAGGGCGAACAGAGAGAGCCGAGAAGAACTCGTCGAACTGGCATCGAGCTCCAGCTCAGGTGCAAGCAGCCCGACTCGGTCACCGACACGGCGTCGTCGCCGAGAAGAAGAGGAAGAGCTCTCTCTCCCGGGCCCGTCCACGTCGAATGCAGAAGCATCTACGACCCCTTTACCACCCAAGCGATTCCGCGCGTCGAAAAAGATGATCACCCCTGATCTCTCCGCAGCGATGGATCGGACGAAACTTACCGACCGAGAAGGTGTTTTTTTGCTGTCGGCGGCTGCGAGGAGCTTGGGCCACGACCCTGAGGAGCTGGTCTTGAACCGCGAATCCTCCCGCCGCGACCGAGCAAAGTTCCGTGCTATGGCAGCAGCGGAAATGAAGGCAGCCTTCCATCCTACTGTGCCGCTGACCGTTCACTGGGACGGGAAAATCGTACCAGCGGCTGACGGAGGCCCTGCTGAAGATCGCCTTCCAGTTCTGGTGTCTGGGGAGAACGTCGACAAGCTTCTGGCTGTGCCCAGCCTCCCGACGGCACCGGCCGCGCCATGGCGGAAGCCGTCCTCTCTGCCCTCGAGGATTGGGACATCAAGGGACGGATCTGTGCCCTCTCTTTTGACACCACCGCCTCAAACACAGGACTCTCAGGAGGAGCTTGCTATATCATTGAGCAGAAACTCGAGAAGACAGTGCTTCATTTGGCTTGCCGCCACCACATCCACGAACTGGTGTGCGAGAAGGCATTCACGGCGTGCCTCGGTCCCTCTACTGGTCCTGACATCCTCCTGTTCAAACGATTCGCCGCCCAGTAGGACTTCATCGATCAAACCAAAGCGAAGCCCTTCGAGGATGGAACCATGCCGCAGCACCTGAAGGACGCCCGCGACGACCTGCTGATCGAATTCAGCCGCCTCCTCGACGGTCAACATCCACGTGATGACTACAGGGAACTTCTGGAGCTCTCTGTAATTGTGCTGGGCGGTCCGAACAAGCGGGGTGCCCGGTTCGCTCGTCCCGGCGCCTTCCATCGCGCGCGCTGGATGGCAAGAGTCATCTATGCCATCAAACTGTTCCTGTTCCGGGAACAGTTTCAGATGTCGTCAGGCGAAGCGGCTGGAATCCGGCGATTCACCATCTTCGCCGTGTCCATCTACGTGACGGCCTGGTACAAAGCGCCGCTCCCGGCAACGGCCCCAGCCGCGGACCTCGCGCTGCTCAAGGCCCTCGTCTATTATCCGGACTCAGCGGTGGCCAAGGCGACGGCGACAGTCTTCGTCAGGCACCTATGGTACTTGAGCGAGCGCCTCGTCACCCTGGCCATCTTCGACGAGGGTATCGACTTGGCGACAAAGCGGGAGATGATTAAAGCGATGGAAGAAGAGGAAGGATCGGAGGATCCCCCGCGGCGTATCAATGTGGACCTGTCCACCGCCTCAATCGCCAACAATACATTGGCCAAGTTCACAACGACTACATCAAAGGAGTTCTTCAAGGTTCTGGACATCAGCACCGCCTTCCTGCTCAAGGATCCGGAGGAGTGGCGGACGGACCCAGCCTTCATCGCCGCATCCCGCCGAGTCCAGGCCCTTCAAGTTGTCAATGACTTCGCGGAGCGCGGGGTGGCGTTGATGCAGTCTTTCAACCTGGCCCTTACCAAGAGTGAAGACCAAAGGCAGTTCCTCTTACAAGTGGTCGAGAAGCACCGCTGTGACTTCCCAACCGCCCGCAAGTCCACCGTGACCTCTGCAAAGTAGGCAACAATGAGAGGGAGATGGGCGCCCATGATACCCCCCCCCCCCTTGAGGGGCTAATACTCGAGTTGAGGGGGACCTAGAGTTGAAAGTATGAAGTCCAGTTATATGTTTTAGGTCAAGATTAGTAGCTTGAACAAACTAGAAGTGATATTTTATTTGCTAGAGGCATAGAACATCATGATCTAAAATTTCTACTTTTCGAGAAAATATACAAACTTTGACCGTATTGAGGCAGTTCTAAATATTGTTTTATTTCAAAAATATTTTACACACGATATTTTTTGACAAAATGGAACCAGAAACGCGCCCGTCCCGATAAAAATTCAAACTTTCGAAAATAAGTGTCACCCTAATATATATATATATATAGACACACACGAGGGTAATTCAATAGGTATCCGCACTTTTTATTTTCACATCTGATAGATTATAAACACATCACTTCTCAACATAGTCTCCCTGTTTCTCAATACACTTAATCCAGCGATCTACAAGCTTCCTAATGCCATCACAAAAGAATGTTTTTGGCTGTGTGCGTAGCCAGTCATGCACCGCCTCCTTCAGTTAAT